>BDUI01008190.1:0-13914 GCA_002335545.1 Apodemus speciosus
AAAAAAAAAAAAAAAAAAAAAAAAAAAGCATAAAGTCTTAAGGTAGGCTTGTTGGGTTGGGTTGGGTTGGGTTTTGTTTTGTTTTGTTCAAGACAGGGTCTTCCTATGAATGTAGGCTGTCCTGAGATTCACCAAATAGACCAGGCTGACCTCAAACTCAGMTCTCCACCTGACTCTGCCTGGACTAAAGGCATTCTCCATCATGCATGCTGCTTAGATGCCTGTCACAGTTTTTAAGAAAAGGTCTCACTATGTAGCTCTGGCTGGCATGGAACTCACAGATATTTCCTGCCTCTCCCAAGTGGCTGGGATTCAGGAATATAGTTTTTGTTCACTGGAGACCACTAATGTGCTTTGTATGTGCTTGGAGAGATGACTTAGTGGTTAAGAGCACTTTCTACTCTTGGAGAGAACCCAGGTTCAGTAAACTTAAGAACCACACAGTGGCTCATAGCTGTTACTCCAGTTTCAGGTGCTCCAATACACTCTTGACCTCAGGTACCAGGCATGTATATGGTGCATACACATACATGTAGGTAATTACTCATGTAAATTAAACTAAAAAAATAGAAATGGGCTTGGTGGAACATGCCTTTAACACCAGCACTCTCAAAGGCTAGCATATCTCTGAGAATTCAAGGCCAGTCTGGTCTACATATTCAGTTCCAAGGCCAGACCTACATAGTGAGACCTCATCTCAAAACAAAAAAGGGATAGGGGCTAGATGTGGTCTCAGACAGCTTGATTCTAACACTGGGGAAACCTAAGGCTAGAGGTTCGGCAATTGAAGGCTAACTGTAGCTGCGTGGTTAGCTTGAGGTCCACTTGGGTTAACCTGATAGCCTGTCGTAGCAAAGCTAGGTAGAACATAATGGCTTCAGATGAGACTTTAAAAGTTCCCTTCTGAATTTTTACATGTATATGTGTGGTGTGTGCATGTGTGTGCAGGTTGCATGTGCATGCAGAGACCATAGAGGTCAGGTGTCTTTCTCTCTTGCCTTCTCCCTTGTCTCTGAGACAGGGTCTTTCTGAAGTCAGAGCTGACATTTGATCAGCCAACAAACTCTGGTTCTCAAGGCTGATGATCAGCCACTTCACCTACTAAATGATCTCCTAATCCAGAATTTTTACTATTCTTGAAAAAAGGTGTTTAAGATGGGTGTGGTACCGCATATGGGTGTTGTAATCCCAACAGTTAGAAGGCAGAAGTAGGAAGATTGGTGAGAGTTCGGTCCCAGCCTGGGCCACACAGCAAATTCTACCTCAGCTTATATCACACTGAGACTTTCTCTACTTACTTTTGTTTCTGGTTTTTGTTGTTTTTTGAAACATAGTCTCTCTGTGTAACCCTGGCTGACCTGGACCGGCTACAGAGACCAGGCTGGCTTCAAACTCACAGAAAGCCTCTTCCCTCTGCCTCCTGGGTGCTGGGATTAATGATAGCACCAACTTGTTCAGCACAATGAAGACTTGTTAAAAAGGGGGAGAAGAGAAAAGAAATMAAAAACATTGGCACTGCTTTTGGGAATTGGAAAGATCGGACTTACTACCAGCTTCCTGTATCAGCTTTGCCTTTGAGGTTCGCTGGTGTGTAAAGCTTTGTTAGAGAACTAGAGTTGCTGTCCATGTCATTAGATACTTTTTCATAATTGAGTTTACTCTTTTATAAGTAAAACTCAAGAAAAAGGTAAAGTAGTTTTGTTTTTCTGAGACAGAATCTAGGGTAGACCAGGCTGGCCTCGAACTCACTAGGTAATTGGTGATGGCCTTGAACTCCTGGTCTTCTTACCTCCACTTAAAATTCCAAGCACTGGAATGAAAGGTGTAACACCATGACCCGTTTGGAGGATGCTGGGAGATGCTAGGATTTGAGCTTAAGCCCCTGCACATTCCACATGATGAACTAAACCTGGAACTACTGGGAAGATTCACAAAAATTAACTTACTGATCTGTCTAAAACTCAGCCTTTGTTTCTTCAATAAAAACCCAAATGGTGCTGGGTGTAGTAGTGTCCCTGAACTCGGGAGGCAGAGGCAGATGGATCTTTGAGTTTAAGGCCAGCCTGGTCTATCTAGAAAGTTCCAGGACAGCTGGGGCTACATAGTAAAAACCCTTTGTTTTGTTTTTGGAGCCTAGAAATTGAGACCAGCCTGGGCAACATAATGAGGCCTGGTCACAATAAACTACATTAATACATAGGTGTGTGTGTCTAGTGCATATCTGTAATCCTAGCATTTTGGAGACAAACACAGGTGAATCACTGTAAATTCAAGCATAGTTCTGTCTACATAGTGAGTTGTACAGGCCAGGAAGGGCCACATACCAAGACCCTCTTTCAAAACAAACGACAACAACAAAAACAAATCAATAGGGTTACATTTGAAAATATGTCTGAGTGTGGTGGTATACACCTCTTTCAAATATCCTGAACCAGCATCAGGAACCTGAGGCAGAGTAGTTGCAAATTTGGGCTATATAGCAAGACTGTCTCAAAAATACGTAAACAGACATATGTTGGTCCAGTGAGATTGCTCAGTGTGTAATGGGAGCTGCCACCGAGCCTGATGACCCAGGCTGGATCCCCAGGACTCACTTGGTATAAGGAGAGGGCACTTGGTGTCCATAAGTTGTCTTCTGACCTTCACGTGACTGGGGCGGCATGCATGCACACATGTACAAATTTAGGGCCTGCAGAGATGGCTGAGTAGTTATTAGAACTTGCTACTCTTTGTTGGACCTCGGTTTGGTTCCTAACACCCACATGTTAGCACAGAACCACCTGCCTGTAACCAGAGGAACCTAATGCTCTCTTCTGCACTCTGGATACCAGGCATGTGTGGTACACTTAATTTATATGCAGGCACATGTACACATGAAAATAAATCTTTTAAAAACATTGCATTACTTTTCATTGTTTTACACACCACCTATTTACATTTTATGTGATAGTAAAGTAGAATTTTTTTATTTCAGTCTTATGTGAAAATGTAAATGTCACTCCCTTCAAGAAGACAAAGGCTGAATATGTTGGCTCAGGTCTGGAATCTAAGCATTCAGGAGGCTGAGGCAGGATTGTCCTAGGTTTGAGGCTAGCCAGGGTTTCATAGTAGCACCTGACCAGCTAGGCTAAACTGAGGCCCTGTCTCACGATAGTGAAGAAAGCTCACAAAGTCAAGTGCATTTCAGTACAAATACTTGACTAGTTATAGCCAACTTTGACCACATTGGGAATATTTGTTATCAAACATTAGGCCTGTGAGTAGCTTAAGTTAATGTGTAAGTGTTTATTTACAGTTACCTAATGTTCTGTCTTGGGTTTTGTTTTTGTTTTTGTTTGGTTTTCAGCTAGGGTTTCTCTGTGTACCCTTGGGTCTCCTAAAACTCCACTTGGGTCTCCTAAAACTCTCAATGTAGCCCAGGCTGGCCAGGAACTCAGAGATTTGCCTGCCAGTGCTTCCCCAGTGGTGGGCTTAAAGATATGTGCCATGTCCATCTGACCAGATGGTCACTGGTTTTTTGTTTTGTTTTTGTTTTTGTTTTTGGAGACAGGGTTTCTCTGTGTAGTCCTGGCTGTCCTGGAACTCACTCTATAGACCAGGCTGGCCTCGAACTCAGAAATCCTCCCGCCTCTGCCTCCCAAGTGCTGGGATTACAGGCGTGCGCCACCACGCCCGGCTTTTTTTGTTTTTTTTTTGTTTTGTTGGTCACTGGTTTTTAACACAGTGTTTTACTATATAGACCAGGCAGCCTTGATCTCACAGAGATCTTCCTGCCACTGCCTCTGCCTCTGGAGTACAATATGCTGGAATTAATGTTTCCTTCCAAAAAGTCATCCTTTGAATCTATAGTTATACCTGGCTTTAAAGTATTACAAACCAGCTATTTACATTTTATGTGAGAGTAAAGTGTAATTTTTATTTCAGTCACCTGTACAAAGTTACTCCCTTCAAGAAGACAAGGGACAAGTTTCATATTTTCCCCAAGCAGAGTGATGTTAAAAGTAAAACCCTAAGCCGGGCGTGGTGGCGCACGCCTGTAATTCCAGCACTTGGGAGGCAGAGGCAGGCGGATTTCTGAGTTCGAGGCCAGCCTGGTCTACAGAGTGAGTTCCAGGACAGCCNNNAAAAAAAAAAAAAAAAAAAAAAAAAAAAAAGTAAAACCCTGATCAAACAAGCTACTGTTCTTGGCTGAGCCAGTAGCAAGTGTCATACCCATAGCACCTGTGATCTAGGCTCGCCTTCAGGATGCTGGGTGGCAGAGGGTGGCCTTTAATTCCTGTGTTCCCTGCTTCCACATCCCAGACACTGGGATGACAAGTGCTCACTGCCACACCCCCCAGAGTATCACTTTTCAAAAGATGTATTTGTATGAGTGTTTTGCCCAACATGTGCATGTATGTACACCAGGAGCATGCCTGGTACCATGGATGTCAAAAGAAGGTATTAGATCCCCTGGAACTGGAGTTACGGATGGTTGTAAGCCACCACGTGGTATTGAGAAATGGTCTTCTGCAAGAGCAGTGACTCTTAAACTCTAAGCCAGCTTTCTAGGCCYCCGTATATCATAGTTTTCCTGTTAGCTATCTTTCCTTAATGACACGTTCGTGTATGTGTGTGTGTGGCTGGTGCACATACACATGTGGACTCTAGAAGGCAGCTTGTATGTCTCAGTCACTGTCCATTTTGTCTACTTGTGTATGTTCTTTATGTACACATGCATATGGCATACATGTGGAGGCCAGAGGACACCTTCAGCCATTGTTCCCTCAGAGCCATCTACTGTTTTGTGGTTTGTTTTTTTGTTTTGTTTTGAGATAGCATCACATTATATCCCTAGCTAGCTGGCCTGGAATTCACTATGTAGACAAGATAGGTCTTGAACTCAAAAACATCTGCCTGCCTCTTCCTACTGAGTGCTGGGATCATAGCCATGTATCCTCATGGCCAGGATCCTTCCCCCTTTCCTAAGGCGGAGTCTCTCACTGGGACGTACATATACTAAACTGACTAGTCAGCCCACCCCAGGGACCCCCTGCCTCCCCAGGGCTGGGATTACAAGAGCAGGCCACCTGGCTTTTTTATGTGGACTCAGGGAGCAAACAAGCCCGGGGTTCCTAAGCTCTCACAGCAAGCACTTTGCCAGTTTAGCCATCCCCCAGCCTCATGTAGTTAGGCTGGCCTAGAACCTGCTATGGTAGTGGACAGTGACTTACTTTCTAATCCTCCTGTTTCTACTTCCTGAATGGTGGGATTATAGGCATGAGTCCACGCCTGGTTCATCAAACCCAGGACTCTACACAATAGCAAACCACTGTACCGTCAGAACTACATCCCCAGGCTCTGGTTTAAGAGAACAATCTATTTTTTTGGATCTTAATCAATCTTGAATTCTCTGCTTCTGTCCCCCAAAACTCTGAAATCAAAAAAGGATTCTGCCTCTTAACAGTCTCTTTGTTTTTAAGTAACCCAAGTAGAGTTCTGCTTGCCTGTCTGAGTTAGTCTGGAAGCATTTCCTCACTCATAACCATGTCCAGTACAGGGAGGGAGCAACTGGGATTGCTCACTTTGTAAGCCAGGTCTTTTGAGCAGCTGTTAAAATGTTTGGCAGAGGACTTGCATGAAAGGCTGGGGTGTGTGGGGAGGATTATTTGTCATCACAACCCGTTACTACAGGCAACGTAGCGTCTACTCTGCTGGAGTAGTAGTCTGTGTCTCAATCTAGAAAGTGTTGATAGAAGAGTTTTGTGTTAATTTTCATCATTCCAACAACATAAATAGCAAGATATCTGTCCCTTTGAAACACTTGGGCAGAAATCGCATGACACAAGGTAAAGCAGAATAATTTAGAGATACTTGAAAATGTAATTTGTGTAGTTTTAACTAGACTTAATTTGCCTTTTCAAAGTAGGATGCACCCCTTTTTCCTAATGATAAATGCATTTAAGGTCTTCCCAGGGTGGACTCTGGAAATGTCATGTTTCTATAGTAGAAGAAATAGATTGTCTCTAGTTAAATGTTTCTTAGGAAAATGATCTGAAGTCAGAGCTCTCCCTGCTGCATCCTATTGTGGTGCAGTCAACATGAGACAAGGCTTTGCCAGGGACAGCCAGAGGGCACTGCTGCTTTCCGGCCAGCAGCCGGCTTTCTAGGGCTGCTGTCTGCTGTCAGGTCAGAGAAGAAAATGAAAACCACGAGGAAAACTATTTCAAAATAGACATTTAATGCAATCTTTAGATCAAAGAAAACTTGATTTTACAGTTTCTGCAGTAGACCACCAGCCAGTTTGGTTTCGAAGGCCACACTCCGCCCTCCCAGCCCAGGGTTCCTTGATTACTGATTTGTATATGCTGCTTATGCATCCCAAGGAGCATTTCATTCTCGACGTCCCAGCCACCTCCACTGCTGCCACTCAGCTGGGGACAGGCCGAGAAGCCCCCACCCTGAGGGGTTTTTAACCACCAAGGAATTGGACAACCTCCTGAGTCTCTTGAACCCACTTGAATATATATAATATATTCAATATATATAATATATACATATATATTACATATATGTATATTCACACACAATTATGTGGGGCTTGTGGACCCCCAAGGYCCCCTATGGTTTTTAGGGCTCCAAGTTAAGGAGCCAGTGTGCTAATAATTTTAGCAATACAGTTGGCCTAAGGAAACACTAACACCGGTCAGGTGACAGGGTTGCAGTAACTATACTGCCAAGAAAGAACAATCATTGAATTTATAATTTCGATTCTGTGATAAGGATTAGTTCTCAGATCCTCCCTGCATTTTCAAGAGCAGACTTAACCTAGGCAGCTGTCCAGGTAGCCCAGGAGCTGCTGTACTGGAAACCTGCAGGGTTTTATTCATCATTAAAGACCTCCGCCCTCTTCTGAGCCAGCTTTACTTGTGGAAAGGGGCATTTCAAATTTCAGCTTGATTCTAATGGAAAGTGCAGCTTTTTTTTCCTTTTTAAATAGAAAAAGTACTTAAGTATTGGACAGTGACCCTAAGTCCTTAGATCACTTAGCCATTTGAAGTCCCAACATATCTGTAACATGTTTCCTCACAAGTTCATCTTGGCTATGTCTTGGTTGTACTTAAGAGAGCAGGTTTACCAGGAGCCTTACTTACCTAGGCAGGCAACAGGAACTCCGTTGGAATTTTGTGGGTGGTTAAGAGGGAAGCCAGGGCTTCTGAAAACTTGACTTGTAGAGATGAAATGAGGCTTTTAGTTATCTAACAGTTGCCAAATCAGGCTTACACTTCTGAACAGCCATCAAGGCACACAAGCTAAGCTGCCGCCTGTGGCCCCTTCTACTCCCCAGCAGCATTAGGAAGCAGGCACACTGACAGTAACAACATTGAGTACATTTTACCTGAACTGTACTTTGAAGCATACTAAAACCCATTGGTGGGGGTGGAGGGAACAAACTGAATTTCTTCTGTTCAAGTATTTTTGCAAATGGATAAATTTAACAATTTTGCTATCCCACCTCAAAAGTGCAGTCACACAAACCAGCACGATTTTGAATCTCTAGAAATCACACTGAAACTGTTACATTTACAAACATTAAATTTATTATAACTAGAATGAATGTAATGGGTCTCAGATTTGGCCACCTTATAGCTCCAATTAAGGAGGGGATCTTTTAAAACAGAAAAATGCATTATAACTTGGTCAAATTACTTGCACATTAAGAAACAACATCTAAGGAGGAAAACAAGAAAAGCAACCCTTCAGTTTCACATAATTAAAGAACAGGAGAAAGCACACAAGCAACATCATAGCTAAATTTACCAAACCAAAGCCGGGGCGATTTTCTCTTCTGATTATGTGTCATAAAAAGGTCCGCTGTCTTATATACACATGTATATAATGTTACATTCCAGCACTGTAAAAAGTCCCCTTTGCCCCCTCCCCCCAAAAGTTTTCAGTCTAGTCGCCGAACTTGGAGAGAGGCGCCCGCTCCTGCTGCCGGTGCAGTTCGTTCTCGGTCAGCAGCTGGAGGTTCTCGGCGCGCAGCCGGTCCAGCTCCAGCTCCAGCTCCCGCACTCGCGCGTCGACGCCTCCCAGCCGCTTGCTCTCCAGCCGCAGCCGGTTGTTTTCGTCCTCCTTGCGGGAGAGGCACTTCTCCAGCTCCAGGTACTCTTTGATGAGCTCCTGCTTGCTCATGTTCTGCAGGCTCTCGGCGTGGTACCGCTCGTACGTCTCCGAGAAGTCCCGCTGCAGAAACTCGCTGCCGTCCCCTCCCATGCCATCGCTGCCTCCGTCTTCCTCACCAGCTTCTTCCACAAAATCCTCATCGCTGGTGTCGTCGGATTTGGCGGCTGCCCGCTTGGGGTAAAGGCCGGTTTTGAGATCCGGCTCCTCCTGATCGTGGTCATCCATGAGGAACTGCGTGGTGTTGTAGGGAGCAACCGGCTGGCCCTTGGCGAACATCTCGGCTCGAACCCGCGAAGCTCGCAGGCTCTGCTTCTCGTCGAACTTTTTCTTCTCCTCCCAAGTCAGCTTGTAGTAGGGCTTCCAATGCCGCTTCTTCTTGGAGGGGCGTCTCCGATGTTTTTTCTTGCCCAGCTGTCTCTGTTGCTGTCCCCACGGCTCCTCGCCTCCAGCGGCTGGAGCCTCCAGCTTGGTGGCCTCCGAGTCGTGACCTGGCTGCACGGGGGACTCTGACATGGGCTCCCCCTCCGCCGACGGGGAGGCGCCGCCAGTGGGTAAGTCCTCCCCATTCTGGCCCTTCTCGCCCTTTTCCAGGGCGCTCAATTCTGGACAGGCTCTGGTCTGCAGTGGGGGCAGCTGGTGCTTCAGGGCCCCGTCTCCCTCCTGCCCTGGACGGCTACCGGACTGCAAGGACGCTCTCGATTGCCACCTACTGTCCTCCATGGGCACCCGTTCCTCCGCGCTCGGGGGGCGCTCGGAGTTCTGCTCCTCACGGACAACAGCAGCACCTGTACAGTTGCTAGTCTGAGGCTGGTGTTGATGTTCTGACAAGAGTGGCTCGGCCATGGCTTAGAGTCCTCTTCTGGAAGTTTGAGCAATTCTGGCTTAAGGAAAAAGGTTTTTCTTCCTTTTCAAAATATGTCCAACGAAGTCCTCTTCGGTCAGTAATTTGTGCAGTGACGCCTTCCGTCGTCCTGTCAGCAAACTCCAATCGCAACTTGGAGTCCAGTCAATAAAGGGTTAAGCGCACACAAGCGTGGCCAACTAGTAGGTCCATCAGCGGCAGGCACCGGACGTAATATGCAGAGGGGTGGGCTTCACGCCTCCCCACCGAGTGCTCCCGCAGTCGAGGAGTTGATGGGCACGGAGATGAGGTTTAAGTCCAATGGGTTAAACCCAACCCCGAAAGGGTTAAAACTACCCGATGACGCTGCCTCGGAGGGGCCGAATCCACAAAGGGTTAAATCCCCTGCCGCAGAGCCCACAAGGGGTTAAAGTCCCAGAGCCGCCGCCTCCCACTTCCACGGGTGTCGCTCCAACCCGAGCTCCCAGTTCCTCAGGCCGGGCCGGAGCCTTAGCCGAGGACAGACAAACTCATCTCCCCTCTGGCTCGATGCTCCGCTCAGTTCTCCTCCGCCTCCTCCTCTTTTCCTCCCTCCCTCCTCCCCCTTCAGACAGCTCTTCTTCCGCCTCCTCCTCCGACTTCCCCTCCCAACCTGACTTTCCACCTGCCAACTTCCAACTGCTGCCTCCAAGCCCTCGGCGCCTCTTATATATAGAAGCTTGCAAGCTCCGCCCATGCGCATGCGTAACGGAGTCCCGGCGTGGGGCAGCCGGGAGTCGTAGTTCCTTTCTTTCGGACCCGCCGTCCACGCGCGCCGTGCAACGTAGCCAATCGTAGACCGCGTAGGGGGCGTCTCCCAGGCCGCCTCCTTCCATCGCTTAGCTGTCGCTGAGGAAACGTGAGCAGTCATTGGGCAAGAGTTATTCGTCTCTGCGAGGAAGGAAGACCAATTGCAGAGGAGATGGGGCGGGTTCTGGGCCATACCATTGTGCTTCAGGAATACACGAAGATTCCATGACCTTTGGGAGCCCAGACAGAATATTTTTATTAAAAGGTGCGTTTAAAAAACTACTGTTGTATTCGGTTGTCAGCGGGAAGGTTCTGATGGCCATGAACGGTTTTCAACTTTTGCAAAAATGGTCTGTCCCTAAAAAGTAGTCCCTAAAGTGTAAATGAGGGTTAAGTCCTGTATGAAGAGAGCTGTTAGTTGTGATTACTGACACTGGAGTCCTAAGATCACAACACTGTGTCTGAGGCGGGTGATGGGTTTCCTAGAGAGAGAGAAGCGGAAGGATATTGTGGACAAATATTTATTAAAAAGACGAAAAGCGTATGAAGAAGTAAACAAATGAAGAATCAAGAAGTGCCGCCTTAAAGGGACAGTGTGATGGCCTGCCGTGCATCCGCCTCAGACTAGGCCTCGGGAATTGAGAGGGCGGGTTCGAGTCCTGAGTGACGTCGGTCCTCAGTCCACCCTGGGGGCCTTAGGCGAGCGCAGCCGCCCGCGCCCAGAGCCCTCCGTGCCAGAGGTGAGAGCCGAATGGTCATCCGCGGCCGAGCCCTCCACCCGAGCTCCGATCGAAAGCGCGTGGTGAGGATGAAGGACTCGCCCCGAACCCCGGCTCCTGCCGAAGAAAATGGCCTCCCGGGGTCGCCTTGGCCTCTTCGCTTCCGATACCGCGAACCTTTCCCCAGCCAGGAGAGGAGAGATTGGGCCAGCTGACGCGAAGTCTGTGTTGGGGAGGGGTCCGAGAAAATCAATGCGTTTCCGAAAGCGGGGTGTCGTCCACAAGATGAGATTGGGGGTGGGGAGGCTTCGAGAAGGAGGGCTGGAGGCCTTCCCTGGAATGGGCGTGTTTGGCCCAGGGCCGAAGAGTACATTGGGGGTGAAGTGGGTTTCCCCGTAAGGATTCACACTCTGTTTCCTCACTAGAAGGACCCGGAAAACTCCCTTTAACCCCCTTGGCGTAATTGGCACTTCTCCCTTTGCCTGGGTGTCTAGTGAGCCATTCTTCTTTCTCCTTACGTTCCAGCCATAACTGAGTGCGCCTCCACATGGGACTGTCTGACCACCGCAGCCATGCGAGACAGGGCAGGATTTAGCCTCCATTTTAGTTACAGGAAAGCTCTAAGACTTGGAGAGATAAAGTGACTTATCCAAGGTCACCAGACAACTAAGAGGCAGTTCTAACTAGAGCAGGTCTTCCTGACATCATCTAATACYATTTTTCTGTCAAAAACACAAAATCCAAGACCTGGAGAGCCAGCTAGGCAGTTACGAAGACTGGCTGCTCTTGCAGAGGGCCTGACACTGGTTCCCTGGGACTCCACGATGGCTCACGGTTGTCTGTAGCTGCAGATCCAGAGGTCTGATACCTTCCATTGACACCTGGCACATATGCTGTGCACACATACAGAGAAGAAAAAAATCAGATATGTTAAAAAAAATTAAAAACAAAACACAAAATCCTTTCCCCACACCCCCTCAGTAAGTTTTTTATTATTTCCAGTAAAAGCTTCGGATCATTTCAAACTGCTATGAATTTGGCAGTCATTTGCTGGGACAAAAAAGACAAAAATTTTTGAGCTTCAAGGCTGGGGTCCCGGCAATGAAGCCCGGCCACAGGAAGACAAATGGCAATAAAGACAATCCACGCAGCAACTCTTGATCCAGACGGCTTGGGAGTGGAAATCCGTGGGCCGGTATTAAGGAGCAATTGACTCAGAAGGAGCAGGAAGCACGTTTTGTTTTGTTTTTGAGGCATGGGGCAGCTCACAACTGTGACCCCAGTTCCGAAGGATCCTGTGCTCTCTTCTGACTGCTACCAGCACCAGGCACGTGTGCTACAGAGTCATGTATGCACATATACATAAAATGTATCCTAAACATCTTTTTTTTTTTTTTTTTTAAAGCGGAAAAGGAGTTGTCTTGCAGACAACTTGATTGCAAGAGTCTGGATATAGTATAGTCTTGCCTGAAATGCAGATCCTCCTGCCTCAGCGCCACAGTAATAATTAGGTGCACATCACATCCCAGGCTAAAAGTGTGTTTCATAAGTAAAAGGATTTATGAACTTCAGAGTGCTGGGTGGGGCAGCTATGGTAGTGTGAGACTGGCTGTCTCTCAGGGGAAGCAAGTGAGAATGCCCCCAGGAGACAAGTAGATGTTTTGAAAATGACCATTCTAGCTTGTTTTCCATGCACTGCCAGAAACCTGGTCTGCCTGAAAAGCCTGCCTTTCTTCATTTATTACTTAGGACGTACCAGGAGACCAAGAACAAAGACAGAAAGGGGTGCAAGGTATGGGAGAAGATGAAGATGGCTCCACAGAGGGTCCAGGCTCCATTCCCAACATCCACGGGCCAGCTCACAACCTTGACCCCAGTCCTGAAGGATCCCGTGCTCTCTTCAGCACCAGGCACGTGTGCTACAGAGTCATGTACGCTCATATACATAAAATGTATAGTAAACGTCTTTTTTTTTTTTTTTTTAAAGAGGAAAAGGGGTTGTCTTGTAGACAACTTGACTGCAAGAGTCAAAATGTCTACACTTAAGGTTTAAGAGGACTCGAGTACACACAGGAATATGGAAGTTACGGTTGAACCTAGACTAAGTTTACTGGAGAGGGACATGCTCGCCAAGGTCATAGAATCCCAGAACTTCTATATTCTGAGTCCTAGCCCTTTGCCAAGTATTTTCTACCCTCCAAACACTGTTAAACCGCTCAACTGCCTTATGGTGCAGAAATCGGTCCTGTTTCACAAACAAGTCAGTCCAGATTCAGAACAGCTAATCTTTTAGTCCACACTGGCTGAGCCAGCATGAGTTGTGAAGCAGTCTTTCTTTACTTCTCCGTGTCCTGGCTCCTGCTGCCCAGCCGACGTCTGCCCGACACCACAGGTCTTCCATCTTCAGCCTCTTTGCTTGTGATACTGTGAGGCCACAGAACCTGCCTGTGTAGTGTGTGGTGTCTATCTTTAGAGCTATCCTCCCTGCAGTTGAAGTCCCGGAGAGTGCCTGTGTTTTCCAGCGAGGCGCGAGGATGGCCAACCTCGGGGAGGTGGCCTGGCTCACAGGGTGTTAGGGAACTCCCCAGTACCGTCTCCTTTCCCCCAAAACAAGGAAGATCCTGGACTGGAGGCCGGGTGCCCTCGATGGCTCTGGGCACACTACTAGGTACTGGAGTGGGTACTTTAAAGCCGAATACAGGTTAGTGGCTGGTGCCAGCAGGATTGACCCAGATTATCCTGTAGGAGGTCAAGGCCTCCCAGGCAGTTAACAAAAGTTTCAAGGCCAAGCAGCTTAAGAGGTCTGTGCAGGCACTAGGTCCACCACAGTTAGGGGTCCTAGCAACGCGAAACCCTGCCCCCATCCGTCAGGATAGAGGCTCAGAGTGGGCGGGCTCTAGAAAATTCTTTAGGAAGAACGGTGATCATGATAGGGACTAATAGCCAAGACTTAAGGGCTTGGAAAGAGGCAAAGGCATTCGGAGTAGCACTGGGCACCCCGTCCTTAGTGAGGTGTGCAGAGTTAGGTCAGCAGTCCTCCCTTTGGGGCGGGGCCGACCAACGCCCTGATTCTCTGCAAGAACGCCAGGCCTCCAAGGCCCGGGGCGTCCCCCGGGGCGCTCCCTGACCCCAGTCTGAAGCCTGTTTTCTCCTGGTTCCTTGGGGAGGAGGGAAGATATTCCTTATAAGGAAGCCCTCGGCTCTGCAGGGGATTTGGGGAGGGAGCGGGACCGGGCTTGTGACTAGCGCAACCCGCCCGCTTCCCGCTTTTCCACGGGTTCCCAGACGGCAGACTGAGGTTTTCTTTTGTTTAATGAAGCGTTCAATTGCACGTGAATGTTCAGTGAAGTCCTGAGCGCAACCTGTACTTGTGCGTGTGCACGGGGCAACCCAGCCCCC
>BDUI01008194.1:27272-42647 GCA_002335545.1 Apodemus speciosus
GAAAGGAAAGGAAAGGAAAGGAAAAGGAAAGGAGGGGAAGGGAAAGGAAAGGAAAGGAAAGGAAAGGAAAGGAAAGGAAAGGAAAGGAAAGGAAAGGAAAGGAAAGGAAAGGAAAGGAAAGAAGAAAAAGAAAAAAGACTGAAAAAAGACATCTTCAAATGGTGCTGGGAAATCTGGGTTTTGACATGAAGAAAAGTCATATTCAATCCTTATCATTCACTGTTCACAAAATTCAACTCCAAAAGGACCAACAACTTCAACATAAGCCCTGATGCTTCAAAACTGTTAAGGAAAAAAAAACATAGGTCACATGCTTCAACCTACATGTACAGATAAGAACTTTCTAAATAAGGCTCTGGTAGCCAAAAAAAAATAAGACCAACAATCAATATGGGGAATCATGTGAAAACAAAAGCACTTCTGAACAGTAAAGAAAGCTAAACTGAATAGACAATTCATAGAATGGGGGAAATTCTTTGCTAGCATTTTGTCAGACAGGAGATTGGTGTCCAGCAAACACAGAGATGTAAAAAAGCTAAACATTAATAAAATCAAAGGACCAGCAGTCTCAATTAACCTGGACACCTGAGATCTCTCAGTCACTGGACCACCAACCAAACAGCATACACCAGCTGTTATGTGAACCCCAACACATATAGGGCTGTCAGGTCTGGGTTCAGTCAGAGAAAATGCACCTTACCCTCAAGAGACTGGAGGCCCCAGGGAGTGGAGAAGTCTGGTGGAGTGGAGATGGAAACAGCCTCATGAAGAAGTGCTTGATGGCAGGAACCTGATATGGCTGTTCCCTGAGAGGATCTACCAGCACCTGACCAATACAGATGCAGATACTTACAGCCAACTATAGGATTGAGCTGGGGTACCCTAAGGGAAGAGCTAGCAGAAAGACTGAAAGAGCTGAAGGGGATTGCAACTCCATTAGAAGAACAGTATCAACTAACTGGACCACCCAGAGCTCCCAGGGACTAAACCACTGACCAAATAGTATACATGGAGGGAGTCAGGACTCCAGATACRTATGTAGCAGAGGATGGCCTTATCTGACATCAATGGAAGGGGAGGAAGCTTGATGCCCCAGCATAGGGGGATGGTAGGAGGTGAGGCCAGGGTTAGTTGAATGGGTGGAAGGGTACCCTCATAGAGGCTAAGGGAAGGGGCAGGGGAGATGGGATGGGAGATTGGTGGAGGAGTAACTGGGAAGGGGGATATCATTTGAAATGTAAATGAATAACATGATTAATTAATTAATAAGAAACATCCGCCATGATCAAATAGTATTTGTTACAAGAAGGGAAGGATGGTTTAATATATGAATATTCATCAGTGTAATCTGCCATATAAACAAAATAAAAAATAATCATGAYCATCTCATTACATGCTGAAAAAGTCAATGACAAAATTCAAAATGCCTTCATGTTAAAAGTCTTGTAGAGATCAAAGAAATCAGGTCCATGCCTTGACATAATAAAAGCAGTTATGCAGCAACTTGATAGCTAACATCAAATTAAATGGAGGGAAAGTTAAAGAAATTCCATTAAAATTAGTGAAAGGGTATGGGGGCACTCTCTATCTATTCAATATAGTACAGGAAAGTCTAGCTAGAGCAATAAGACAACAAAAGGAGATCAAGGAGATACAAATTGSAAAGGAAGAAGTCAAAATATTGCTATACTCAGATGATATAATATATATGAGACCCAAAAGTCCTACCAGAGAACTCCTACAGCTGATAAACATCTTCAGCAATGTGGCTAAAACAGAATTAACCTAAAGAAATCAATAGCCCTCTGTTGTGTGAAACATAAGGGAGACAATTGCCACAAATAATATAAATATCTTGGTGTAACTCTAACAAGGAAGTAAAATGCTATATGACAAGGATTTCAGGACTCTGAAGAAAAAAACTGGGGAAGATATTAAAACATAAAAAGACCTTCCTAATACTCATAGAACATTAGGAATTTCTTTTTTATTGAATATAATCTTCATTTACATTTCAAATGGTAAAACCTTTCACAGTTTCCTCCCTCCCTGAAAACTCCCAACCCCTCCGACCACCCCCTGCCTCTAAGTATATGCCCTTCTACCCGACCCATTCCCACCTCTCCCCCCCCCTCGATTTCCCTTTGTTGGGGCATCTATTGAGCCTTCACTGGACCAAGGACCACTCCTCCCACTGATGTCCCACAAGGCATTCCTCTGCCACATTTTTGGCTGGAATCATGTGTACCCCTTGGTTGATGGTTTAGTCCCTGGGAGTCCTGGGGCATCTGGGTATCCAACATCATTGTTCTTCCCATGGGGATATAAACCCCTTCAGCTCCTCCAGACCACCCTTTGAGTCTTCCATTGGGGACCTCATGCCCAGACCAATGGTTGGCTGCTAGCATCTGCCTCTGTTTGTGCAAGGCTCTGGCATTGCTGGTGGGATTGCAAGCTGGGAAAACCAATCTGAAAATCAGTTTGGTGATTCCTCAGAAAATTAGGCATAGTACTACCTGAGGACCCAGCTATACCACTCCTGGACACGTACCCAGAAGATACTCCTACATGTAATAAGAACACATGCTCACTTTATACATAGCTGCCTTATTTATAATAGCCAGAAGCTGGAAAGAACCCAGATGACCTTCAACAGAGGAATGGATACAGAAACTGTCATGTATATATACACAATGGAGTACTATTCAGCTATTAAAAACAATGAATTCATGAAATTCTTAGGCAAATGGATGGAACTAGAAAGTGTCATCCTGAGTGAGGTAACCCAATCACAAAAGAATGCACGTGGTATGCACTCACTGATAAGTGCATGTTAGCCCAAAAGCTCAAAATAAACAAGTTACAATTCACACAGCACATGAAGCTCAAGAAGAAGGAATTTCATAGTTAAAATGGCCATATTACTAAAGCAATCTATTGAAAATGTCCCAAACACACTAGTACTTCCTTCTGTAAGTATGGCTAGGACTATTATGTGCCAAAAGTGCTCATTTCTGTCTCAAGTCTTACAAGAGTCAATGGTCATATAAATATGCTTGTTCCTCATAAAATACTTTATTTTTCTATTAAAACACAAACCTATGAAATGTCCAACACAGAAACAACCTAAGGAGTACAATGCTTTGAACTAGACTGCATCCATAAATATATATCCCAGAGAGTGGGACATTAAAGGATACTAGAATTCTCCAGACCCTGAACTGTTAAAGTTGGGACAGAGTCAGTCACCTTTGGGAAGTGAGAAATATCAACAACACCATTATGTTGAGCCATTTGGTTTCACAATTTTTCAAATGAGTCTTTCCTGGGTTGAATCACTGATATTTTATTTCTCACATAAAAATCTGCATCAGATGTCCTGAGAGATCATTCAAGTTAAAGAAAAAAATGGTTTCTTCTTTATAGATGCCTGTTCCTCATGTAGAGAAGACACTTGTACTCATGTGAACAAGGAACCTTTTAAGGGGTCTTCTTTCATCTGAAAACAGGATAGGTCTGTAAGGACTCCAGAAACAGGAACAGCCCAGTTAAGGACTGGGCAAAGAGACAATGTCACATATCACTGTCACTTGACTTTGGATTGGATGAATCTGGCTAAGAACACTGAGATATAAAYACACACATAAAGACACAATCCTGGACTTATTGTACTCCACAAAATGAGTTTTGTCCTTGGCTTCTGCTCCAGATCACYGAAGGAAGGAAATGTCATGATTCTGACATTAAATAAAGCATTCATGGGTCATTAAGAATGGGTTTTATATCCCTGGCTCACATGTACATTTTTTATGCTGGAACTAATTTTGGCTTTCTTCTCGTGGTTTTATTCAAAGAAAATGCATGGAGATGAAGAAATCAGACACATAGTAGAAAACCCAGCTTATCTTAGCTATAGACAAAATGGAGAAAATAGAAAGACAAAATAGAAAATAATGAGCACAACTAAAAGATGAGTTTTAATTGACTCTAAAGAAATAGATTGATTTTGAAAGATGATCCCATGTTGAATTAACCATGAACTGTTATTTGCTGTTTGGATGACTTCTGACATTATTTCCATCATTCAACTCAAGCATAATTTGCCAAGATCAAAGGCAATTTAGGAGATGACAGGAAGAATACTGTGTACACTTGTACCTGGCTGGTGTCCTTCAAGTCAGGGTCAAGCAAAGGACATCAAAATTAACATATCAGACTGGCCACAGGTGCATGTAGTTTTATGAAACAAATAATAGATAAAATAAAAGCACAAACTGAACACTATGAAATTGTGTGATATCAATACCTAACTCTCAACAACTCACAGGCCATCCAGAAAAAAATCAACAGAAACACATCAGCATTAAATGACCTCATATCACAGATGGACATAAAAAGAGGCCTAAAGAATATTCTGTTCCAACGTAAGACAATAAACTTACTCTCTGAACCCCATGGACTTTTCTTCAAATAGATCACATTTTACAAAATAAAGTAAGTCTTACAAATACAAGAAAATTGGAAGGATTTCTTGGATTCTATTAATCACAATAGTATAAAGTGATAAAGCAGAGGGGAAACTATAGAACATACAACAACTCGAGACTATTGAGCAACACYATGGCTGGTCAGTGAAAAAAATCAGGAGGAAACTTTTAAAATTTGTAAAAATCTAATTWAAAAAATGACAGGCTATTCATACTTGCAAAAAAGTCACCGTAAGAGGGAAGTCTATCACTATAAATGTCCACCTTACAAAACAAAGGGCTGGAGAGATGGCTTAGTAGTGAAGAGAAAAAGCACACTGCTCTTATGGAGGAGTTGTGTTTGGCCCCAGCACACACTCAGAGTGGCTCACAACTGTCTGTAACTCCAGCCCTAAGGGAACTGATGCCTCTACTGGCCTGTGCGGCACTGTGCTCAGGTGAACATCCTTTCACATATACATAAATTTTTGAAAAGTAAAATGAAAAATTATTAAAGGGATATGTGCCCTCAGATACTAGAAAAATAGCACCTGATACCTCAAATAAATTAGAAAACACAATAAAGGTTGAGGCATACATTATTTAAATATAAACAAAAAAGCAATACAAGAAGTCAACAGAGAAGGGAGTTAGTATTTTGAAAAGATAAGCAAGATTTACAAACACTTATCCAAACCAAAAAAGTAAGAAATTACCCAATTATTAAAACTGAAAATGGATACATGGAATGGACCTAGATCCACACACATATATAACAGTTGTGCAGATTGGTCTTAGTGTGGGACCCCTAACATCATGAGCAGGAGCTGTACCTGAGTCTGTTGTCTGCCTTTGGATCCCTTTCCTCTAACTGGGCTGCCTTGGTTAGCCACGTAGGAGAAGATGGCCTAGTCCTACTGCAACTTTATATGCCAAGTTAGGTTGATATCCATGTGAAGGCTCCCTTTTTCTGAGACTTTTCTGAAGACAAAGGAAGAATCCATGGAGGTGAAGTTAGAGAGAGGGCCTGGGAGAATAGGAAGGAGAAGAATCTACTATTGGGATGTAAAGATAATTAATTYGTTAATGAATTAAAATACAAATGGAACACATTTCAAGAGACAATGAGATTCAGATAATCATTGGAGCACACTTTGAAGTTTAATATTCCCATAAGTGGGAAATAGTAAAAAGCATAGATAAATTTCTAAATACATATGCTCCAAGATTTCAAACAAGAGACTCTGAATGGCTTAACTCCATGCATAACAAACAATGACAATGAGGCAGTACTGAAGATTCTAACTAAAGAAAATGCAGCCCAGATAGAGCCCATGCTGAACTCTACTACATTATTAAATAGAACCAGCACCAGTGTTCCTCATTCTGTTCTACTAGGAAGAGAAAAACTACTACCAAAGTAATATCACAAAACTATCATGGTGTTTGGTATCATACTGATACGAAAATTGGATAACTGCACTACAAAAGACACATATTCCAATCTTCCTGATAAATGCACATACAAGAATTCACAATATGATTCCTACAAACTGAATTGAATGATATGCCAAACATTATGACCTCACATCACATTATGACCTCAGTAGATATAAAAAATGGTTGGTTTAATCAAAATCCAACACTCATCTATAATAAACAAAACCAACAACTGAAGATTCTGGGAAGAGAAGAAACAGATATTAGCATTGGAAGGCTTATATGTGACAGACATAGAGGCAACATTGTATTAAATGGAGAAAAACTAAAAAAAAAAAAAACCTCCCATTAAAATCAGGAACAAGCGTGTCTACATTCTCTACTCTTACAGAATATTCCACTTGAAATCTCAGATATACCAATAAGGCAATAAGTAAATATAAATGGACAGGAAAGGAAAAAAACCAAAATATTCTTATTTGCAGAAGATAGGATTTTATACATCAAGAAACCCTAAATACTCCACCAGAAAAATTTTAAAACTGTAAACACTTTAACCAGCATAGCAAGAAATCACATCCACATGCAAAAAGAAATATCCTTTCATTATAATAATAAAAAACATGATAAAAATGAAATTAGGAAGATAATCTCACACTCAATATATTTAAAATAGCTAGGAATAAACCTCAGTGAGGAAGCTACCAAACCTCTACAATGAACTATTCAAACCCTAAATAAGGAGGTTGAAGAAGACACTWAATAGTGGAAAGATGCCTCATGCTTATAGATCAGTAGAATTAATATATTGAAAGTGTGTGTCAGAGTGAGTTATTGCCTCAGTGAAGTATCCAGAAATATAGCAATGACTTATTGAAATAAATGGRTAAATATCCTAAACTTCACAATCCCATTTAAATCTGTGGTTCTAGGAACCAGTCAACAAAGAAAAATACATACACAAAGCAAGAACTCCATGACCAAGTTACAGTTCCAGCCCTTCATTTTCCTATGCAGGGTCTTTATGTGTAGCCCAGGCTAGCCTTGAGCAGATGATCTTTGTGCCTCTACCTCAAATGAGCTGGCTCATAGATTTAACTACCATGTTCCCCCCTACCCCCCCCNAGATATAAAAAATGGTTGGTTTAATCAAAATCCAACACTCATCTATAATAAACAAAACCAACAACTGAAGATTCTGGGAAGAGAAGAAACAGATATTAGCATTGGAAGGCTTATATGTGACAGACATAGAGGCAACATTGTATTAAATGGAGAAAAACTAAAAAAAAAAAACCTCCCATTAAAATCAGGAACAAGCGTGTCTACATTCTCTACTCTTACAGAATATTCCACTTGAAATCTCAGATATACCAATAAGGCAATAAGTAAATATAAATGGACAGGAAAGGAAAAAAACCAAAATATTCTTATTTGCAGAAGATAGGATTTTATACATCAAGAAACCCTAAATACTCCACCAGAAAAATTTTAAAACTGTAAACACTTTAACCAGCATAGCAAGAAATCACATCCACATGCAAAAAGAAATATCCTTTCATTATAATAATAAAAAACATGATAAAAATGAAATTAGGAAGATAATCTCACACTCAATATATTTAAAATAGCTAGGAATAAACCTCAGTGAGGAAGCTACCAAACCTCTACAATGAACTATTCAAACCCTAAATAAGGAGGTTGAAGAAGACACTWAATAGTGGAAAGATGCCTCATGCTTATAGATCAGTAGAATTAATATATTGAAAGTGTGTGTCAGAGTGAGTTATTGCCTCAGTGAAGTATCCAGAAATATAGCAATGACTTATTGAAATAAATGGRTAAATATCCTAAACTTCACAATCCCATTTAAATCTGTGGTTCTAGGAACCAGTCAACAAAGAAAAATACATACACAAAGCAAGAACTCCATGACCAAGTTACAGTTCCAGCCCTTCATTTTCCTATGCAGGGTCTTTATGTGTAGCCCAGGCTAGCCTTGAGCAGATGATCTTTGTGCCTCTACCTCAAATGAGCTGGCTCATAGATTTAACTACCATGTTCCCCCCTACCCCCCCCCTGTTAAAGTAGGCTGCAGGCTTTTTGTTGTTGGCCTTGCAGCCTCAGTTTCCACTTCTGCAAAGGAAATGATATTGTCCTCTTTATAACACTTGGGTAAGGAATAAATGCATAAACCCAAGCAGAGGAAAAATAGAGCACCTGGCAGCAAAGTCTGACAGTTTAAACCAACATATGTGACTTAAGGAAAAGCAAAGTAAGTGGAGCAAAATTAATCTCCTATTACTCAGAGGAGAAGGTCAAACTCAATCTTATCTGTCAACAAGGAGTATTTGTTTATTCTAAGTGTTCAGAAAGTGTGCTTAAGTTTGACTCTAGTTTTGATGACTTTTCTCTACCTACAACTAAGTTACCCTTCATTACTTTGATTTTCATGGGTATGATGAAGTGACTATTCTGGTGGTAGAATTCTTAAGTGACTATTGGAAGTATAATGCATATGACTGGTAGATTGGGACAGATATTAATYATCCCTAAGATCCCTAAAATGGCCCTACATTCTTTAGGGGGTGTGCTGAAGATGCATATGTTGAGGGAAAATCCCAGGCATTCCTTTGCTCTTGGTTTTCCAAACTGTTGAGCATGCACATGATCTATAAGAACTTTGTGAAGAATCACCTCGAGTTCTTAGTGTCCACACAAAATGATAAGTGTGTGTGTGTGTATGTATGTATGTATTACAGTATGTATGTATGTACAGTATGTATGTATGTATTACAGTTTTAATTCAATCCCCCTTTATAATCATTCTTACTATAAATTACCAAAGCCAGAGGTATATCTATCCTGAAATAAACATTTACCATTTTTCAACATTTTATAATTATCAACTGGTACTAATTATGTACCTTTGTAGTGTGTGCTCCATATCTTTGGATACATGCTTAGAAGTAAGATCTTAAACCATATTCATCACTTTTCATATCTGTCAAGTTTAATAAAATATTTGACAGAACTAATTTRTGTAAATGAATAATAATCTTAGCTCAAAGTGAACTTTTGAGTTCATTGAGATGGGAGAGGATTAGGTGGGCAAGCGGTTACATTACAGCAGGGCATCAAGTAGACAAGTAGCAATGCTGAGTCTCTATTTTTCTCTTTTATTCTGCCCAGGACCTCAGTCTAAAGGATGGTGCTGCTGACAATTAAGGCAAGTCTTMTACGACTTGATCTAATCAGTCATCTAATGATTGGATTGTTCATTGTGCTTACAAGGAGAGAAACTCAGCAAGAGACAAGACCTGAAGTAACTTGTTTAAACAATAGAATCTATATGGCACAGGTCATGAAAAGTCAATTATTATGTATTCAACTATTCTTGACAGATAGCTAGATGTTTAGGTAGGTGAGAATATTGCCTGCCCACCACAGCTTCTTCTACATTATTTTTTGCTTGACCACATGATATATGCTTTGCCCAATATTGCAGCAGTGGTGCTTGTACTGTGGTTTCTAGGTTACCTCACTTAGTACAGCTCCATCCATTTGTCTAAGAATTTCATGAATTCATTGTTTCTAATGGCTGAATAGTACTCCACTGTGTATATACCACATTTTTTTTGTATCCATTCCTCCGTTGAGGGACATCTGGGTTAGCTCTGTTTTCTAAAGAATACRCTGATCACAGGTCCTAGTTTAATAATATATCCAATTAGAAAGTGGAKTTTCACCAAAACATTAAACTTTAATTAAGGGAGACATCAGATCCCACACTAAAGCCAGACTTCTCATGATATTTTCAGCACTAACAAGTACTCTTTACTGTGTTAGATTAAGGCTTGATAGCCAAGAAAGAGGAAGTTCAGATAATTATTATCATGATATGCTCTAAACTCAAGCAAAAACTAAAAGTAAAAGACAAACACAACCAACCAGTGGAAATCATCACCAAAGTCAGAAGCCTGATTGTGAAGCACAGTTAGAGACATTCACCAGCCTCCTATTATTTCCCCATAGAACCATTACCAAAACCTTGAAGATAGTGGAATTTCCATGGTCAATGATGTGTTGTTAAACTTTTAAACCCCCATCAAGGTAATAGTTTATTTGATTTCTCAGGTGCCTATCCTGAGTTACCCAATTTGCTGGAATGGCTCTTCCATTTCAATGACAACCTTATTCTATGAGCCACAAGGATAGGTGTAAGTATGTCTTACACTCTTGAAAGATGTGTAGACAAGGAGACTGACATCAAATTCTTTCTCTGGTATGGTAGTGAATCTCAGTTAGAAAGGATTTACTCTCCACATCCACCAAAGCCATGTAGACATTGTCTACAGATATATCATTGTTAAAACTAGATGGTGCTGAGTATGCTGTTTGCAGCAAGGATGAGAAGCCTGCTATACTTCCCACCCACCGAGGACTGTCTCAAGTATCATTAGTTTTGGTTAAGAGGATTTGTGTTAGCGAATTATCTCAAGTTCAGACACTTGTGGCAACTAATGGCTAATGTGAATATATTCATTTTCTCAGGCAATGGAGCCCCCCATTTGATAAGATAATGGATGCAACATAACTACAATCATCCTCTAGTATGTAGGGCTCAGGCTGTCATCTAGGTCTTTGCCCTTGGCTTCTTTGAATGCCAGACCTCTCTCCTTCCTCCAATTTCTACCCCATTCTCTTAATCCTTCATGTTCAAGTCCAAGATTTTACCCTTTTGAAATTTTATATTTTAGAAGTCTTAATCACTCTTCCCTCCTACCAGTTTCACATGACATAGTCTTTTATCATGTATTTTTTAATTAAATGCATCTATTAGTTTTAATCAAAGCATAAAGAATTTTGCTCTCCTTATCCTCCGTTCTAATTCTCCCTTTTTCCTCACTACCGTTCCCTCCCAGATCCACTGGGCATGGAAACAGTGCTTGTTTGTAGCACATTATGGCCTGAAACTTCTACTGCAGCCTTCTTTTTTGTTTGTTTGTTTGTTTGTTTTTGTTTTTGTTTTTTGGATTTTTTTTCCGGAGACAGGGTTTCTCTGTGAACTCACTCTGTAAACCAGGCTGGCCTTGAACTCAGAAATCCGCCTGCCTCTGCCTCCCAAGTGCTGGGATTACAGGCGTGTGCCACCACCGCCAGGCTACTGCAGCCTTCTTTGTCCATGTAGCTTCATTTATTCATTCCTGTTCTTGTTCTCTTCATACTTCCAAGTCTTTTCTGATGAAGATTACTCTCACTTTAAAGTAATTTTTATTTTAATATACAGCACAGTGGGCTGCATTGTGGTATTTTGTGTATATTTGTTCTTATTTACCTACTCCCCCAGCTGTTAGTTATTTAGCCAGTTTTGTTACTTGGCTAATAGGGGATTCAAAGAATGTGTTGATGGTGTTTCTTTCTTTTCATATATAATTTTATTAATTTGGATAGTCTCCATCCTTTTCTTTTTACTTTGACTAGGTGTTTTCCAATCTAGCTCRGTTTCTCAGACAACTCTGATTATTCTACATATACTTTTAGTTTCAATTTCATTATTATTAACCTCAACTTTTATTATTTCTTTCTTTCTCTTTGGTTTGGCTTCTTATCTTCTCAAGTTCTAAGTTGTATGATACATTATTTGAGAGACTGTTGAGTGTTTACTGTAAGCATTTATAATGCTTACAGAAATATTATAAATATTTCTCCATTAACTATGTTGGCCATATACCTGAGGCTTTAGTAGGTAGGACTCTGATTTATATTACTTTCTAGAACTTTATACATTTCTATCATCCTCCCCTTCCACCCAGTCCTTTCTCCTGAACCACGCTGCTATCAAGTCTGCTCCCGTGAAGACAACATATCCTGAGCCATGCTAGAAGATCCACTGCACTCAGAGCAGTGTGTAAGAATCACACACACACACACACACACACACACACACACACACACACAGGAAGTCCCAGAGCTGCCACACTGGGAGCCCAGTGGACTTGGAAGCCATTAACCCACAAAACCCCTGCCTGCCTAATACCCCTCCCTTTTTGCCTGGTCCTTTCTGCTAGGGCAGATGATAGCCAGTCAGGTCCTTTGAAGATACCATATGCTGAGCCATCCCAAAAGATTCACTCCATACAGAGCAGTCTGGCAACTAACACCACAGCCCGAGGTATCCCAGGAGATCTGCTGCACACAGGACAACCGAGGAACTGACCACCAGTTCGTCTGCTACCCTGAAAACACCACAGCTTGAAGGCATACCATGAGCTCTTCTGGACACAGGGTACCTGGGAAATAGGCACCACAATCTGAAGACCTCCGAGCAGCTCTGTAACATGAAGGGCAACTGAACTGAGAGTCTGAAAGCCTCCCTTGAGTTGTGCTGTGTACAGAGAAATAGAAACCACAGTCTGTAGGGCCTGTGGAGAAGATATTCACACAGGACAATAGCTTGACTGCCCCTCTAAAGGACCAACAGTTTGAAGGCCTCCCAGGAGATATACTGCAGCCAGTGCAACAGATCAGCAGTTTCTCTGCCCCTTTGAAGAGCCCCCCAGTTGGAAGTCCCAACAGGTGGTCTGCTACAGCCAGGGCCTCAGGCCTACTTGGAGACCCAAACAATCCAGGGAAAAAGAGGTAGATTGCAGACAGAGTCACCAGACAAGCAAACACCAGGGATAACCAGATAGTGAGAGGCAAGAGCAAGACCATAAGCAACAGAAGCCAATATAGGTGGGCATCATTGGAACCCAATTCTCCCACCACAGCAAACCCTGAATACACCAACATACCTGAAAATCAGGAAGCTGATCTAAAATCCTTTCACATGAGGATAATAGAGTCCTTTAAGGAGGATATAAATAACTCACTGAAAGAAATACAAGAAAACACAGGTAAACAGGTAGAAGCCCTTAAAGAAGAAACAAATAAATCTCTTAAAGAAATACAGGAAAACATCATCAAACAGGTGAAGGAATTCAATAAAGCAGTCCAAGACCTAAAAGTGGAAGTAGAAACAATAAAGCAAACATAAACTGAGGCAAAAATTGAAATGGAAAACATAGGAAATAGGTCAGGAATTACAGATGTAAGTATCATCAACAGAATACAAGAGATAGAAGAGAGAATCTCAGGTRTAGAAGATACCTTAGACAAGATTGACACAACTGTAAAAGAAAATTCAAATCATAAAATCTACTAAGTGAAAGCATCCAGGAAATCCAGAACACAATGAAAACACCAAGTCTAAGAATAATCAGAATAAAGAAGAACAAAGATTCCCAGCTCATAGAACATTTTGTCTTCAACAAAATCAAAGAAAACTTCCCCAACCTAAAGAAAGAGATAAATGTAAAGGTACGAGAAGCCTATAGGACACCAAATAAATGGGACCAGAAGAGAAAATCCTCTCTTCACATAATAGCCAAAACACGAAATGCACAGAACAAAGAAAGAATATTAAAAGCTGCAGGTGAAAAGGGTCAAGTAACAGACGAAGGTAGACCAATCAGWATTACACCAGACTTCTCAACAAAGATTATGAAAGCCAGCAGAACCAGGTCAGAGGTCATGCAGAGTCTAAGAGAACACAAATTCCACCCCAGGATGCTATGCACATCAAAACTCTCAATCAACATAGATGGAGAAAACAAATTATTCCAGGACAAAACCAAATTCAAACAGTATCTATCTACCAATCTAAAATTACAGACAATCCAAGAAGGAAAACTCCAACACAGGAGAGGTACCTATACCAAAGACAAGGTATTAAGCTTCTCACAACAGTGCCAAAAGTAGAGAACCATAAGCACATATAGCCACCTACAAAAACAAACATATCAGCAACAGTCATCTCTCTTTAATATCTCTGAACATTAATGGACTCAAATCACCCATAAAAAGACATAAGCTAAGGGACTGGATATACAAACATGATCCAGCATTTTGCTACATGCAAAAAAACATGCCTCAATAAGAAAAGCTGACACTACCTCAGAGGAAAAGGATGGATAAAGGTCTTCCAAGTAAATGGTCCCAGGAAAACATCAGGAGTTGCCATCCTCATACCTAATAAAATGAACTTTCGACCAAAAGATATCAAACATGATGAGGAAGGACACTTCATATTCATCAAAGGGAAAATCCCACAAGAGAAAAAAATCTCAATTTTGAATATCTATGCCCCAAATGCAAGGGCATAGACATTCATAAAAGAAACTTTACTAAAACTCAAAACACACATTGAAGCCCTCACAATAATAGTGGGAGACCTCAACATCCTACTTTCATCAATGGACAGGTCATTGAAATAGAAACTAAACAGAGAAACAGTGAAACTGATAGAGGTTATGGACCAAATGGGCTTAACAGATATCTACAAAACACTTCACCCTAAAACAAAAGAATACACCTTCTTCTCAGCACCTCATGGGTGCCATCTTCCCAAATTGACCATCCCAATAAAGAAGATTGAAATAATCCCTACGAATCCTATTGGATCACCATAGCCTAARGCTGGTATTCAATAAGCAAAAACAATAGAAAGCATACATACATGTGGAAACTGAACAATTCACTACTCAATGACAACTTAGTCAGAGAATAAAGAGAGAAAGTAATTTAAGACTTCTTGTAATTTAAKGAAAATGTTGACACATCATACCCAAACTTAAGGGACACAATGAAAGCAGTGCTAAGAGGAAAAAATCATAGCACTACATGCCCTGGTTAAAAAAAAACAAGAAATCTTATGCTACCAACTTGACAACACACCTGAGAGCTCTGGGACAAAAAGAAGCAAACACACCAAAGAGGAGTAGAGGGCAAGAAATAGTAAAACTCATGGCTGAAATAAAATAAATAGAAATAAATAGAATAATAGAAAAAATCAACAAAATCAGAAGCTGGTTCTTTGACAGAATCAACATGATAGATAAACCCATAGGCAAAATAAGTAAAGAGCCCAGAGGCAGTATCCAAATTACCAAAATCAAAATGAAAAGGGAGACATAACAACAGAAACAGAGGAAATCCAAAAAACATCAAATCCTACTCTAAAAACCTATACTCAACAAAAGTGGAAAATCTACTTTTTAAAATGGACAATTTTCTAGACAGATACCAGGTACCAAAGATAAATCAAGGTCAGATAAATGATTTAAACAATTCCATAACCCCTAAGGAAATAGAAAGAGTCATTAATAGTTTCCCAACCAAAACAAACAAACAAACAAACAAAAAAACCAGGATCAGATGGGTTCAGTGCAGAGTTCTACCAGATCTTCAAGGAAGTCTTAACACCAATACTATTCAAACTATTTCACAAAATAGAAACAGAAGGAACACTACACAACTCATTTTATGAAGACACATTTACTCTGATACCTAAACCACACAAAGACCCAACAAAGAAAAAGAACTTTAGACCAATTTCCCTTATGAATACTGAAACAAAAATACTCAA
>BDUI01008195.1:6369-17934 GCA_002335545.1 Apodemus speciosus
TGTGTGTGTGTGTGTGTGTGTGTGTGTGTGTGTGTGTGTGTTTTGTTGTTGTTGTTGTAATATGAAGTAATTTGCATGGCACTTGTGTATGTATATTATCACACTTATCATTTGTTCTGATCCACCCCTTCCCACTCCACTCTCCTGTCCCCCTGGCCAACATTTGCTGGTCCCTCCTTCTCCTCATRTAGTTCTCCCTTCTGCTTTCATTCTGTATTTCATTATCCTCTCTTTCCCCTCCTCCCACGCAACATCACTTCCTTCTCATGGTCCCCTTTCTACTCTCGTTGCCCCTCCATGCACATTTAAATCCTTGTCATGTATATGAGAGAAAACACACAGCGTCTGTCTTTTGTATTTGGCTGAACATAGTGACTTCTTTTCTCACCTGTTTTTCTGAACATGTCATGATTTCATTTTTCTTTATGATGAAGAAAAATCCCCCATGTATACGTACCACAGTTTTGTTGCCTATCCAGGCATTGATAGATACCTAGATTGGTTTCATTTCCTAGGTTTTCTGGATGGTGCAGTAATAAACATGAGCATGCTAAGATCTCCATGATATGATGATATGTTTACTTGAGAGTTCTCAGATAGGAGGGGTATTGCTGGATTCTATGGTAGTCTTTTTATTATTTTATTTTATTTTTGAGCAACCTCTATACTGATTTTCACCGTGGCTGTACATCGTAAGCATGTTATGCCAGAAACATAGATGAGCACATTTATGTCTTTCTACAATGTCATAATTCATTGAATAACAAAGTAATTCACAAAGTTTAGAGTTTTCCATGGCAGCAGTTTGCCAAATAATCCCTCATACCTTGGTAGTCTGAGTAAGGAGAATGCAGGATCATTGATTCTAACTTTGATAACTCATAACATATATTCCACAGCACATATTGAACATACCTCTCTGGTTTACAGAATAAATATGAGTTAAAGAGGTTATAGCAGGGTTCAGAAGTGAGCGAATGAGTCTGTGCTGATAATGATCCAGACCGGGGTTGAGAGGGATCTACTGCTGAAGTCACAACTTGAGCATCTATAAGGTGAACTGAGGTCCAAGAGGAGGAAATGGAGGGTTCAGGTTGAAGTCTTGATGGGTGAAGAGGTAGATAGGCAGGGTGTTGATTGAGCTTCATCTATGGAGAGACCAAGCTGAGCTATCTCTGGCACAATCAAGAGTCTGCCTCTTGTCAGTCTTTGGCACACATACACCAGGTATCAGACAATAAACTAATGTGGAACAACGTTATCACAGAGGTAGGTGTCATTATCTTATGAGGTCCAGGAACAGAGTTACAGCCTATCCTTGGTCTGGTTTGTCTGATATGTACTTAGACATGGTGTCCTTGACATGATTTTAATATATCCAGTTTCCCTTACAGACTCAATTCACCTTGAGAAGTTTATACAGCTCCTTCTATATTTATGAATAAGTCATTTGTCAGTCTCTGTTGCCTGGGAGGTGTCTGACAGGTGGCATAGTTTGTGAGTCCACCCAATCTTCCTTTGGCTCAAAATGGAGGCAAATGCTGCTGTATAAAATGAAACCCAGTAAAGCCAGAAAAGCCTGAAAACCTTTGATTCACAMACAATGGAGGTGTTAGAGCAAGGCACAGCTGGATCTCAACCCTGAATCATTGTATATCCCCACCAGCAGCATATAAAGATTCCTCTTTTCCAGTATCTTGACCTCCATGTCTGCCTGTCATAACAGAGCATCTTAGAGGCAGACTCTTGATTGGATTTTTGTTATAGCTATAGTTTACTTTCAGAATCTCTTGCTGGCAGGAGTCACTTCAGATGAGAAATACTTTTCWTACTAACTAGTCTGGTCCCTCAATAGTCCCTCCGCATTTTCCTATGCCCTTGGTGATTATTTTTATAACCATTTTTCTTCCTGTTAGAACCCTATAAACATGTGGCTGGCAAGAACCACTGACACTTCCAACATTCTGCCTGGAGATGCTATTGCTCCCATCTAAATATCCACTAGTTAATGTCCACGAGTAAGTATTACTTCCTACTTAATTTTAAAAGAACACCATTGTACTTGAACTGATTAATCAATTGTGGTAGTTAACCAATCTGTGCTCGCAGCCGCCTGCCAGAGCCTCTGGATTCATGAATGAAATGCGCGCGCGCGCGCGCACACACACACACACACACACACACACACACACACACACACCCCAGTTAGTTTCGATATGCCATATGCCATGACTAGCTTAGTGGTTGGACACTTCTAAACCTTTCCCTGCTAGATAACTCTCCCCTCCAATACTCCTGATTTAACATCCTTTAAAATATAGATTTCATCTCTGTTACCCCAGGTCTAATGAGGAAGTGGCCACTAGAGCCACTTACCCAAATTCATACATGGCTGGTCTATCCTACACCTCTCTCATGGCAATTCTGCTTCTTCCTTCCTCTCTCTCACAAGCCCAGGAATCCCATAAGTCTTGCTTCTGACTGTCCTGCCCAGCCATTGACTGCTGACATCTTTATTTACCAATCAGAGCCAACTGGGGGCAGAGTCCCTCAGTGTCTTACATGCAGACACTTGTRTAAGCAGTTTTGGGGACCAAAATTAACATTATAACACAAGCAGCATTAGGCCAAACCCACTTCAATCACTGATCCAGTTTAATGAATGCTCATGGAGGAAGGTCCTATGGGAAAAGAATATATGGGAATCAAAAGGTTTATAAGAATAAAGTCGTTGTGGGGGGGGGGCTCTAATCCTGGATAGTCAAGTTTGAAGACTATGAAAAGGTACTAACCAGTTTCTCTTCACCTTCTCCCCTATATCTCTTTAGGTATTAGATGTCTTTATAAGGTAAAACATCTGGTTGCCTTTCTATAAATTAGCATGATTCAAAGAAGCACATGACAATTTTCTCTTACCAATTTTCCCACCAAAAYRRGAGTCCCTCTTGTTTTTATTTGAGATGGAGAACTGTCTTAGTTGGTCAGGGTTTCTGTTGCCAATATGAAGCACCATGTTGGGGAAGAAAGGGTTTCTTTGGCTTACACTTCCACATTGTAGTCCATCACTGAAGGAAGCCAGGACAGCACTCTGACAGGGCAGGGACCTTGAGGCAGGAGCTGATGCAGAGGTCATGAAGGGATGTTGCTCACTGGCTTGCTCTCTATGGCTTGCTCAGCCTAATTTCTTATAGAACCCAGGTAAACCAGCCCAGAGATAGCACCATCTGCAATAGGCTGGCCCCTGACCCCATTAATTACCAATTAAGAAAATGCTCTACAGTTATGGTTCTCAACCTTCCTAATACTGAGATCCTTTAATACAGTTCCTCATATTGTGGTGACCCCAAGTCATAAAATTTTTATTGCTGTTTCATAACTGTAATTTTGCTATTATTATGAATCATAGTGTAAACATCTGTGCTTTCTGATGGTCTTAGGTGACCCCTGTGAAAAGGGTCACAATGCACAAGTTGAGAGCCACTATTCTACCAGCTGGCATAAAGCCCAATCATATGGACACATTTTCTCAGTTGAGGTTTCCTCCTCTTGGAGGACTACAGTTTGTGTCAAGTTGACATAAATCTAGCCAGCACAAGGACTGAGAAGATATCTAACCCTATTGTCTCAAATATGAGATATTCTATTTTCTTGGAAATACTATATGTCTGAAAAAAACCACACCAGGTTTCCCTTTGCTAAGATTCTCTTAAGAGAGACCTGGTTTGAGTTAGAAACTTGACCCATTTCTCATGTATTTCATAAGTACCTGAAACCTCATAGTGAGGCTGTAGAAATCTGGATTACTTGAGAGGTTAGAATTTTCATTTCAAACACACCTCGAAATCATTCAGACTTGATAGAGGTTCCTGTTATTTTTAATTTAAGCATGTGTTGGTCCAGAGAGAGATCAGGGGGCAGATTTTCNCACACACACACACACACACACACACACACCCCAGTTAGTTTCGATATGCCATATGCCATGACTAGCTTAGTGGTTGGACACTTCTAAACCTTTCCCTGCTAGATAACTCTCCCCTCCAATACTCCTGATTTAACATCCTTTAAAATATAGATTTCATCTCTGTTACCCCAGGTCTAATGAGGAAGTGGCCACTAGAGCCACTTACCCAAATTCATACATGGCTGGTCTATCCTACACCTCTCTCATGGCAATTCTGCTTCTTCCTTCCTCTCTCTCACAAGCCCAGGAATCCCATAAGTCTTGCTTCTGACTGTCCTGCCCAGCCATTGACTGCTGACATCTTTATTTACCAATCAGAGCCAACTGGGGGCAGAGTCCCTCAGTGTCTTACATGCAGACACTTGTRTAAGCAGTTTTGGGGACCAAAATTAACATTATAACACAAGCAGCATTAGGCCAAACCCACTTCAATCACTGATCCAGTTTAATGAATGCTCATGGAGGAAGGTCCTATGGGAAAAGAATATATGGGAATCAAAAGGTTTATAAGAATAAAGTCGTTGTGGGGGGGGGGCTCTAATCCTGGATAGTCAAGTTTGAAGACTATGAAAAGGTACTAACCAGTTTCTCTTCACCTTCTCCCCTATATCTCTTTAGGTATTAGATGTCTTTATAAGGTAAAACATCTGGTTGCCTTTCTATAAATTAGCATGATTCAAAGAAGCACATGACAATTTTCTCTTACCAATTTTCCCACCAAAAYRRGAGTCCCTCTTGTTTTTATTTGAGATGGAGAACTGTCTTAGTTGGTCAGGGTTTCTGTTGCCAATATGAAGCACCATGTTGGGGAAGAAAGGGTTTCTTTGGCTTACACTTCCACATTGTAGTCCATCACTGAAGGAAGCCAGGACAGCACTCTGACAGGGCAGGGACCTTGAGGCAGGAGCTGATGCAGAGGTCATGAAGGGATGTTGCTCACTGGCTTGCTCTCTATGGCTTGCTCAGCCTAATTTCTTATAGAACCCAGGTAAACCAGCCCAGAGATAGCACCATCTGCAATAGGCTGGCCCCTGACCCCATTAATTACCAATTAAGAAAATGCTCTACAGTTATGGTTCTCAACCTTCCTAATACTGAGATCCTTTAATACAGTTCCTCATATTGTGGTGACCCCAAGTCATAAAATTTTTATTGCTGTTTCATAACTGTAATTTTGCTATTATTATGAATCATAGTGTAAACATCTGTGCTTTCTGATGGTCTTAGGTGACCCCTGTGAAAAGGGTCACAATGCACAAGTTGAGAGCCACTATTCTACCAGCTGGCATAAAGCCCAATCATATGGACACATTTTCTCAGTTGAGGTTTCCTCCTCTTGGAGGACTACAGTTTGTGTCAAGTTGACATAAATCTAGCCAGCACAAGGACTGAGAAGATATCTAACCCTATTGTCTCAAATATGAGATATTCTATTTTCTTGGAAATACTATATGTCTGAAAAAAACCACACCAGGTTTCCCTTTGCTAAGATTCTCTTAAGAGAGACCTGGTTTGAGTTAGAAACTTGACCCATTTCTCATGTATTTCATAAGTACCTGAAACCTCATAGTGAGGCTGTAGAAATCTGGATTACTTGAGAGGTTAGAATTTTCATTTCAAACACACCTCGAAATCATTCAGACTTGATAGAGGTTCCTGTTATTTTTAATTTAAGCATGTGTTGGTCCAGAGAGAGATCAGGGGGCAGATTTTCYTATATGTGTTGGTAGGTACCAGGGAGGGGGAAATCTTGTCAAGTAGTAAACTCTGAGTCTAGGCAGCGAGCCATCATCCCTGATGACCTAGGAAGACCCAGTGAACAGAAAACATTGTAACATGACGATGGGTAGGATTAGTATCATCCCATTTCAGGGAAGAAACTCAGGGACTTAATCAAGTCCCCAACATCAGATGGATAGAGTTATTCTAGAAGGGTGCTCTTGACTACTTGAKATTTGAGATTTACCCATCTAGACCCAGAGGCCATATGTTTCATTTACTTGTCCTAAGTCATAGACTATCAATACAAAATGTTCACTGCAGGCTGGCTCAGTCTTTGCTGTTTTCTATCTATCAGTCTAATGACATACCAGTCCCAGCATTTCATTGGCATGCATTGAACTATACTTCTATCATGTGCTTGAGGAATAGGTCACAGGATACAAAATCCTAACCAGTTTCTGCTTAGCCCTAGGGAGTAGCAATTATTCTTAGTAAGAATTCATAGCACTCTGTACTTGAAACTTGACTTCCTGTGATTGTAAATTATAAAAGTAATCTGTGATATGTTGGTTTGACATAACAATCAATGTCTGTTTAACAAATGGCCCGCAGTAGTTTTCATCTGTCATCTCCTTTCAAAGATGGTGTTTGACTTCCAATCCCATACGTCACATTCTATCTCAAAGCACACAAGAGGAAGAAACTCTCACTTATGTGTAAATATACTCAAAGGTAAAAGATTTATTTATTGGTAAAAGCCTTAAATTGGTCAATTTTTGACTTTTCATCTGTAAAKAAAAATGCTTTCAAAAATGAGATTGCCTCTAGAATCTGTGTATTACATGGCACTCCCTTAGATGTAAAAGCAGATGAGACAGAATATTCTGGTCCCTGGTTCCATCCCCTTCTTATCTACACATAGCTCTTCCTAAGTGAACTTGACAAGTATTGTGGGCTGATATGAAGATAGACTGCTACAGTAAACAAGAAAAAGAGTTTTCCTCCTCACATAGCAAATGAGCTTTCTAATAGAATTTTTTTTTGTGCAGGGGAAGATATTAGAATTTTCATCGTACAATAAATATATTTGCTAGACAAAAAATACATTTCATTACATGTGATGCACTTTCTATTGTACATTAACCACTTTTTCTGCTTTGTATAGCAAAACACTATTTTCTACTGTAAACTGTATGCAATTTATTTTTTTGTGGGCATCTTTTTTTTTCTCTATAGAGTAAGAACATTCTATTGATGCCTGGTCCCTATGAATATACATTATTTAAAAAACTGCCTGACACAGTGTGAGCATCTGTGCTTCTCTGGGCATCTTTACAGAGTGGGCATCTTGGACAGAACAGCTAATTTGATTAACATAGTCAATCTGTTATTCCTAGATTTACTGGGGTCCTTGACGATGAAAGTCTGAGCAATGATAATAAACATATATAAAGTAACACTATTAAATATTACAGTTATTACTATAATTTTTCCAGTAATATTTCCTTGGGGTTAAAAATTCATAGTTAATAGTTTTAAAAAAAATCTTTGAAGATTATATACTTTTTTGACCTTTATTGAGAATGGCAGGCGGCAGAGCCACACTTTCTTTTCCAATGAATGTCTTTGGCCTTGATTACCATGTGCAGTGGCACTGTGCCTGTCACATGGTTGTTTGCTGTATTTAGAAGCATTACTGACTGTTTGCCAGAGGGTTCTCCCTTTCAAGTTAGCATGATAATTGGTATGGTATTTGTTCAGGTCTTCTTTGGGTAGCCATATTGTTGAGATTTCATGGATGAAGCTTCCCCGGCATTTCAAGGAGACACAATCTCACAGAAGATTTCCCGGGTCTCTGAGCTCTTGTGGTACCCCTGCCCTTACTTCTGAAATGTTCTCTGAGTCTTAAGTGTAGGAGTTGTGTTGTAGATGTGTCTGTCGGCACTGGGCATCTGCAATCAGTTGTTCTCTTTATTTTGACCAAGTATGATTGACTATAGTGGACTCTGTGTGCTGCAAAGAGAAGCTTCTTTGATGAGGTATGAGATCTACACTTATCTGTGGTGTGGCAGTTTGAATGAGAATATCCCCCATAGGTTCAGATGGTTGACTACTTGGTCCTCAGTTGGTAGCACTGTTTGAGCAAGATTAGCAGGTATTGCCTGCTGAAGTATGTCACTAGGGGCAGACATTGGTGTTTCAAAACTATGTATCATTCCCAGTGTGCTTTCTCTGCTTTGCATTTGTGGTTCATACAGAAAAGCAACCAATACATTTGGATGTAAGTTTAGTTTCAAATTCAATTAGGAATTATACTGATCCAGTAAAATGGTGGCAGTAGCTTCTGTTTCTCAGATCCATGACCTCACTTGTCTTGTGTAGTGTTGGCTAGGTTTCTAGTACCAGGCATGATTCCCTCCTGTTGAGTGGACTGTATGTTCAATTATACAGTTGTTGACTACTGCCAAGATATGAGTGTCATTACTCTACCTTTAGGAACATGTTGCTATGCTGGTCATTGTTGTGGTTCATAGGCTGATCACAGATCAATAAGAATATGGTTGCTTTTCTCCCATAGAAACATATATAATTTCCTGGTACTATGAAAGTTAGACCTTAGACTTTCAGGGTCAGATCTAGCTCAAATCTTCTGAGTCTTGTGTCTAAAGTACATAGTGTCTGGAGCCATAGGATCTTATCTCTAATTCCTGGGAGGCAGCCAAGAACAACTACAGTGCCTTATCCTGCTTAGGGAATCTCTTCTATTCCCCTGATCAAAACCTCACAAGGAAGTTTCTCATTTCTGGTACTGAGGTTTTTGTTAGATGGTCAGTGGCTCTTGTAAGTAGCACTGTAAGCCCAAATGAAATAAGGTTGTGTGTGTGTGTGTGTGTGTGTGTGTGTGTGTGTGTGAGAGACGCACGTGCGCGCGCGCGCGCACACACACACACACACAAACTTACATGTGCTATATGTCATTTTATGCAAATATAGATATGATTCCTTANAAAATAAACCACTGTATGGAAGTGGAACTGGAGCTGGAGGCTGCAAGACACTAGCCTGGAGCAAGTTCAGATGTCAGAGCTGCCGCTTTCTGCTTACGTGATGACATCGTATCAGAACACACAGGTTCGGAATCAGATTCCAGAATAAAAAGGAGTAAAAAGGTTTCCTCCCTGCTACACTCTCAGGGACAGGACTTCTGAGGCCAGGCCACTGCCAGCCTCCTACTGGGAGCAAAAGTCTCAAGTTCTTAGAGACACAGTACGGAAGCTCTGCTCGGTAGGTGGGAATCAGGACATAGGTGCCGGCAGCTGAAACTGCTGGCAAAGGGCAAGCACAAGCCCAGTCGTTGGCCGGGGCTACAGGGCTCTTCCTGCCTGCAGTGCCTCGGTGATTAGAATAGCCAGAGCTCCCCAGGACCTCCAACAAGCCAGTCCACTGTGCCTTGAGGCTCCCCAGGGACAAGGCAGGCAATCTTAGGTGTGGTCCTGACTCAGCCTGATAAGCTGTACTGGGATCAAGGGTTCCCACAACAGTGTAKCAGGAGATAACAACAATAGCAACAACAAAAGATACATCAAGATTAACACGGAAAGGAAGTCAATTTGTAGAGAAGGGGGAGGGGTTGTAAGGGGTCATGCACCTGTATGGTGGATACTTTTTAGATCCTTTGCTCAGCTTACTAGCCCACTTCCATTCTTGGGAGGCTTTTTCATATATATATTATATATATATGTACATTTATAAAGATATATACATACATGTATATATCTTTATAAATGTGTATGGATGTTTTGCCTAGAAGCATGTATATGCACATGTTCATGCAGCACCCAGGGAGGCCAGAAGAGGGCGACAGATCCCATGAAACTGGAGTTAGGTAAGGTTGTGAATCACTGATTGCTTGGAATCAAACCTGAGCCCTCTGGTCTTGTCTTAAAAGCTGAGCCATCTCTCTAGTCCCAGTTTTTCTTTCTTTCTTTCCTTCCTTCCTTCCTTCCTTCCTTCCTTCCTTCCTTCCTTCCTCTCTATTCTCTCTTCTCTCCCTCTCTCTTTCCCTCCCTCTGTCTTTTGGTTTTTTGAGACTGGGTTTCTCTGTGTAGCCCTGGCTCTCCTGAATTTGCTCTATAGACCAGGCTGGCCTCGAGCTCACAAAGATCTGCCTGCCTCTGCCTTCTGAGTGCTTGGATCAAAGGCATGGGCCACCACCACCTGTCCTTTTCCATTTCTTTCCTTTTTTTTTTTTTTAAGATTTATTATTATATCTAAGTACACTGTAGCTGTCTTTAGACACACCAGAAGAGAGCATCAGATCCCATTACAGATGGTTATGAGCCACCATGTGGTTGCTGGGAATTGAACTCAGGACCTTCGGAAGAGCAGTCAGTGCTCTTAACAGCTGAGCCATCTCTCCAGCCCCCTCTTTTCCATTTCTTGATACGTTGTCTAATTTTATTCCATGCCTAGTTTAAAAGACATGGCCTTTTTTTTCTCCATCTCCTGGCAGTTGTTGGAGTTTTCAACTAGCCTTTACTGCTCTTTTCAAACTCTAATAAAGTTGTCCCTGAGCTTCCTCTGAGTCCCTTCTAAATTCTTGTATTAWTGAACCTCCAAGAGAATCTTACTTTTTCAGGAACAAAAGGAGAGGAGCATGTTGGCYGATCCCTTAGGGTGCTCCACGGGTGGAGCTGGAGCTAGCGATTGGTAAGGTCAAGAACTCTGGGAGAGGATGCAGGCTCACCTGCCARACGGCGTTTGGGCTCTCACTCTGGCAAGCAGAAGCCGAAAGCCATCCCGTGCAGGCTCCTTCAAGGCCAGTGTGCCAGCCCCACCTCAGCTTGCACAGAGGGATGCTACTTACTACTCCTGCTTGTCCAAGGCCAGGAAGGAGGTCCCCTCTTGTTCTACACAAGGAGGTGTGCCTGCTCTGTCCCCGCCCACCCCCACCCCGTGCACCAGCACAGCTACACAGCTTTGTAGGGGCTGCACGGCAGTCATTCACCTGCACTGAACACTGCTGCACTGGACTAACATTTTTTATATATCGAAAGCTAAAACACTAATTTTTCTAGTCACTTTTAAAATAGAATGAGTGCACTTGCTACTGAAAAAAAAAAACAGTCCCTCATCGGTCACATGTGTTCATTTAATTAATTTTAAAATAAATTAACATGTATTTATTAAGTGTATCTGTATACATGTGAAGGTCCGATGACAACTTGCCAGACTCCGTCCCTTCCACCGGTGGGTTTCTGGGGCTTGAACTAGAGTTGACAGGCTTGGCAGCAAGCATCTTTACCTGCTRAACCATCTCATGGGCTCCAATTAGGTATACTCTTACTATCTTTATTATTTTGATACAGAAAACTCACGGATTTGGCTTGTAAAGTCTTCAAGCTCATMATTTTCCGCTCATAATTTTTCCGACCCGGTCTCACGTATCCCARGCCTGTTTCGAAAACGACACTGAAACCCTGATCCCTCACCCGAATAAATGATGTGACTAACTGGAGTGTACGCACACATTTCCTCCCACGTCCTCACGCCGGCGAAGCAAGCGCGCCCAYCCACTGAGCCGCCTCCCCTCCTCTCCAAGCKCTAKGAGACACTACAGAAAGGCCCGAAGCCCTCCYCTTCCCGTCCCGGGGCGGAACTTACGAGCTCCGCGCCGGGGCCGGAGCTCAGTGCCGCACACCCGCCTTTTCCGGCTGTAACCGGAAGTTGCTCTAATAGAGGCGGCTCCGTGTCAGGTGACCAAGGTCCGGGTAGGAGGGGTCGGAGGTTCAATCTTTCTGACTGACGCGTCTCTAAGACTGGCTTGTCTACTGCGGGACAGGGGGACGGACTGGTGGCGTCGCTGGCGCTCGCTCTAC
>BDUI01008195.1:18014-35641 GCA_002335545.1 Apodemus speciosus
TCTCTGTCTCTCTCTCTCTCTCTCTCTCTCTCTCTCTCTCTCTCTCTCTCTCTCTCTCTCTGTTTGCCCGCTTGCCTTCACTCTTGTTGGCAAATTCATCTATCTTGCCACTGAAGCTTTACCTCACTGGTGTGAGAGCCTGCTTCCTCAGGATTCTAATGTAGACTGAAGACCAGATGAGATGTCATGGACTTTTCAACTACTAGATCCTTAGCTTTTTTCATCAGGAGATGGCCATTGTTGGACTAGATGGACAACAGTGTATAAGCCACCCTAATAAATTCAACATATATCGTTAATTTTGTTCCTCTATTCAAACCTGACTATTACAGGGCAAGTGGCTAAAAAGGAGCTCTTCTTGGAATCCTTAGYCTGGAATGACTTCTGGTTCTGCATTTGATTATTCTCCTTTCTGGCTGTGCTAAGCTCCTGGGAAAGGACCCCGGTGGGGGAACTTAAAATCATAGCCTGCCTGTCATCTGACACCTGGCTGCAGGTACTGACTTGCTTGTCTACTCCAGACCTGTACCCACCTCCTCCATCTAATCACAAGAAGAACTCAAAACAGGATCCTTAAGTATTAGTGACCAAAGGGAAACAACTCACTCTATTTTGGCTCTCTACTTTTCCTTCCTTCCTTCTTTCTTTCCTTCCTTCCTTCTTTCCTTCCTTCCTCCCTTTCATCCCTTCTTCTTTCCTGTTGATTTCACTGACTGTCTCTCAAATGCCAAGCAAGCCTTCTACCACTGAGACAAATCTCAAGATGATATTAATTTGTCTATCCTTCATCAAGATATGACTTTCTTGAACAAGGCAATTGGTTGTTTTTGAAGCAGTTTGGTGCTCAGGACAGGGTGATCCTGCTCGCCTGCTGTTGGAAGTGGGATCCTGGGAAGCTGCTATGAATGACCTGCAGGGCCAATGTGTTTGCTTAAGGTACAGTATACTGCTTCATATCTCTGACGAGTTTACAATTTTCTTTTACCAGAAGCAGCAATTGTATATACAGAGAGATTAGGTGTGCCATTTTTGTTTGTTTGTTTGTTTTTTTGTTTTTTTTTCTTTTGATAATCTAAGCAACCTAGAAAGCTTCTATTACTTCTCTAAGTGGCCAGCAGAAATTCTACAAAGGTAAGTTCTTAGTGGGCATTTCCTAGAATTTGAAGGTTACCTCGGGGTCACCCAAAGTCTACTGAATAGAAGGCTGTTTCTACTATTTTGCTTCCCCAACCCTATCAGAACCTGACCTGTCAAAGTAAAGAAAAGATAGCCTACTGTCCAGCACCTGGTTGCTGGTCAGAGGTGTCATATTGACTTTCCCTACTCCTTGAAACAATGTGCACTATTGCTATTACCCTTGGCTTCCCTCTAGAACTTGATCGTAAGACCCTAAAGATGCTACACACATTAATCAAAGGACATGGGGAAATGAAGTTGACACTGAGCAGGAAGCTATGTCCTGGCTGGCTAGCTCTTATAATATTGGAATGTGTTTTCAAGACTGCTGGGATCAAAGCACATTAATAGTTTTACCAAGCTGTAAAAACAGTGAATTTCAAATAATGACCGAGGTGCCAAGATATGTCCACAGGTGCAATAGTGGCACAAATGTTATAGTGTAACCAATTGTTTTCTGATTGGATTTCAGGCCTGCTGCAAAAGAGGAANCACACACACACACACAAACTTACATGTGCTATATGTCATTTTATGCAAATATAGATATGATTCCTTAAGACCTTTGCAAATATCCTTAGTGTTATTTATACCTTTCCCTCCCTCTCAACCTCTTCTTCTGTATTTATCCCCATCATTTTTTCCATTCCCTGCTATTCCTCTCTCTGGGTCTCTCCTTCCCCATACCATAGTCCTCTTTGCTCTCCTAGTTTCTGTGGTTACTCTAAAATTTATATTCAYATCTGAAGATTTGGAGCTTTTTAAATAAGTAATGAAAACAGTCTGATGCTGCTTAACCTGGATTTTCTATCTCTCTCCCTTTCTAAGCCCTCTGTTCCTCTTTCATTTTTTCCCATACATGAATTCATCTTATTTTGATCAAATCCATGAAACTATGCTTTTCTACACATTAGAAAGCTGATTTTGGTTAGTTTGAAATACATCTTGTTGCTTTTCTTTGCTGTAGTAGAAGTAGATAAAGGCAAGCCAAAGCAGCAAGATTTCTCAAAGCAGGGACTATTATTTAGCCTCATAGAGTTAGTTCGTGATGCCCACTACACTGAGTGAATCCTTAAGACAAAAAACTGCATGGTAGGTAGATGGAGGACACATGTTGTTGCAATAGGCAGACTTGGAGAGGCAGAGGGAAGTAAAGGGCTTGAGGGGGGTGGCTAAAACTGTTCATGTTGGAGATTAGAAGTTTTGGGTATGATTAATATTATGAATTGTCTCTTGTTACCAAATTGTATACTTATGAATGTTCAAAATAAGCATAGTATAGATTTTTATCACAATAGAAATGTAAATAAAAAGATAAATAAGATTCTATGAAGACATTGCCTTTGAGAGGAAAAGAAGGGCAAAATTCTAGCTTTTGTTGAACCCAAAGCCTGAACATATTCTTACTCAGCCACCAGAAATGTACTGTGTAGACCTTTCTTTCATTTATTTGGTTCATTTTCCTCGTGATAATTATTTACAATAATTATCTTATCATGTCTGACTCAAAGAGGCAATAGTGGTTTCCTGTCCTAAACTGAGAGATATGGCCACAACCACAATCTATGAAACTATACTATAAAAGGTTCCAATAGAAACCTGAGCATCAGAGGTGAGTGGCCCCCAGGATGCAGCCTCACAGAGAAGTTGGTGATTGAACTCAGTTTGAGTAGGAATTGTGTTGACTGTTTTGCATTATAACAAATACAAATACTTTATTGTTTACATTTGGGGGTCTTGGAATTTTGGATTAAAGGTGATTTGAAGCCTTTTCTAACTTTCTACCATTGGGTGTTCGTAAGCAAAGGGGGTCTGGAAGGCAGAGAACACCTCTGCTCATTCTGTCCTGTTTTCTGAAGTTATCAGTGAAGAGAGTTTGAGACAAAATTCAGTGCCTAGGACTGCCTGGGTTCTGAGGAGAGCTTGCAGCCTAATAGAGAGATAAAGTCAGAGAAGATAGGTGGAAAGTGCCTTGGAGGCAGTCAGTGTGGGATGGCTGTGCAGAGGCAAGGGAGTGACTTCTCCAGGGCATGAAGAGAAGTTTCAGTGAGGGCAGCTCTTGGCATGCACCTACTTAGAATTGTGATAGAACAACATGAGTCAGATCACAAAAAATAATGTCATAGAACATAACAATGAACAGAAGTAGGAAGGCGAAACAGAGATTCTATTCAGGGAATGATAGACAGGCCAATCAGAGGGCCTTCTGAGCCAGGTCAAGAGGATTTCAAACCTCTTATGTTTGTTTAGTTTTGAAACCAAGAACCCTGATTTTTCACTGAGAGATTTAGGAGGGAAAGACCTCAAAAATCTTCATCTCCAACCCACATACAAGAAATGGTGAAGAGTGAAAGCTATGATCAAAAGGCAACAGGTAAGCATGGGTGTCACAGGTGGTCTGGGAACAGACAGAGCTAGACGTATAATTAAAAATAAGAATGTGGTGGAGTCTACCTTGGCTTTAAACATCAGACTAACATTGCAAACTGCAGAGAAGGTGAAGTTATATAAATGTCTGAGCTTTCATTATCCAAGTATGACAAAAGAGGACAATAATAATCTCTTCATATAGTGTTAACACAAGGACTAAAGAGGTTGGGATGACAGACATATGGGAACCCCAGACTACCTGCAGGGCCAGTGTGAGTGCATTCCCTATCCGAATCTGAGAGCCTGTGCAATAATTTGAAGTTTATTCCCCCCAAAGCCAAATTATTCATATTGTTATTAATTAACCTTTTATAGCTGTGAACTTATGACCCTATTAGTGGAATGGTTCAATGATTTGTTCAGAATGCTCATGATCTAATCAGTTCAAAGTAATGAGATATACAGGCACTGGGGTGGGGTAGGATGGGGTGGGGGTGGGATAGAGATATCATATATCCCATGATAGTACACAACTGAAACACAATAGGATTAGTGGTAATGGTAAAATTCATTTCAAATAAACATTATCCTGGTACCAAAGCCCATCATCTCTAGGAATCATGTAAGACATTTTGAAAGTCCAACTGGCTGTCCATTCCTGCAAGTTGCTAYTGTGGCCATTCTGTTTGGGAAGTGGTATTATTTTGTCAGGTCTCAGGTTCTGCTGTCCTTCCTTTGGACTGATTTGTGAGTCAGACCTGGAGTTATAGTTTCCAGTCTGCATAGTCTTATTGTATGATTCAATTCCTAGCAATACTCAGAAGTGAGTGACATACACAAAACCGTGTTTGCAGGCAGAACCAGTAAAGCTGTGGTCCCTCCTCCTCACCCCTACCCAATGCTTTATCACTGTGAGTAGAATTTCTATGGAATCTTAAAATCTTTACCCCGCCCCCCCCCATTTTCGTGTGAACCTTAGTCTGCTTTGTAACAGTTTTAACTATAAAAAAATAATGTCTTCTGCTTTCTTTCATAGTCTAGGAATCTGTCAGGATGGTAGTGGCCATGGGTATCAGTAAATGCAGGAGCAAATGCTGCCAGTGTTTAATGGGATAGTGGGTTTGCTTTTGTTTGCTCCCTTGAGATCTCACTATCTAAAATATTGGGGTCTCACTATGTAATATAGGCTGGCCTCACATTTTTAATCCTACTGCTTCAGACCCTTGAGCACTGGGATTACAGGCATGTGTCACCATGCCCAGTTGACACCAGCACTCACTTTGATGCCTACCATATTCTTATCACACCTCCCTTGCCTTCAAGCTCACACACACAACCTGGGGGAAAACATCTCTCTCAGACTGAGCTCTGGATGTATGAAGGAGAGAGCGGGTCTTCCTCATTCATCTCCACACGCGCGGCATTGCCTCTGAGCCTGAACCAAACACACATGTAGATGCCATGGGAGTTGTGACTAAGGGCTTTCATTTTCCAGGGTTCAATGAAAAGAACCCGAGGCTAACATCCGGTAGGAAATTATGACTGCCTTTTCATAGTTTCCAAGAACACTCACCGTTGTGTTGTCTTTCTGAAAAAAAAAAAAGTATATATCTTGAGTACTTGTATTTTGGGGAGGATTTTATGTAATAAAGCAGGTAGGAAAATTAAAGCCACGTTCTGCTCTACATGGTGGTAAAAGGAAGAGGGAAGACGGAGTCATTTAAATTGATGGCCTTTATATGAATGACTCCATTCCTTTCTTGACACAAGTTTATAGGAAATATACAAATGTAAAAATCCCACTGTGACATGATGAACCAGCTGGGTACGCGGTACCCGCCACAAGGACAGAGAGCAACAGAAAATCTGCTGTTGACTGGATTTAGATGTTTTCTTGTGGGTACGACAGTTGTGTCCACCCCAGTCCTGAGCCATCTCCCACACTGTGCTTCTTCCCAAGCCACCGACTGCCTATTTCCTAATATTAGCAATGCTTTTTCCCTCTTAATGCCATTTGCCTCCTATTGAATACATTTAAAGTGGTAGTCTCGTACATACATCTGAGAAAAAGGTTTCGTAGGAAGGAATGAAAATGTATGAACAAAAATATTACACAAAACCGATATGGTAGAAGTCAAGATTTATTGAAAAAAATTAATATCTTTGCTATAAAATTTGTAACAGGAATATTTTCCGAATGTTTTCAATGCATAAACCTGAATGTTGCATATCAAGCACAGGACAGCAGCAGTTGTTCCTTCTCTATTTACATTTTATGAAAATTGCTATGTAGTCCATGTGAAAAGAACACGCGATGGAGAACCGTTACATTAGAAAAATAATATCCTTGATAAAGCATTCTCAAGGAGTCCAATCATAGTTTTCTGCCTCTTCAATAAGGCAAAAGTCCCTGGAACAGCATATAACTTAATTTACAAAATACAATAACTGTTCAAACACATATTCAAGTTTTCTTTTGGTATGATTTTTTTTCTCCACTGTAAAATCACTTTTTTTTGTAGTTGTTTTGTTGTTGTTTTATTAACGAAAACAGAAAGACCATCAGGAAAATGTCATTTAATGTTTTCAGCTATACATTACATACACAATTCTGTAGCCTGGCAACCACCATTGCTACAACGCCATTAACTGTAAGCATTTGCTCTACTCTGCAACAAGGCCTAGTTTGAGATTTTGTGGTCATTGACTGTGGAATCATTGCTTGGTATTCATAGGGACAGGTCTGGCATAGTATGAGGCTTGGTCTAGTTTAAGGAACTGGTACACAATTACATTTCCACGCACATGAAAACGCCACAGATGTCACTGAACAAAGCTTTGGTGGCTCCGCACAGGTCCCACGCTGTGTCCCAGCCCCCCTGCTCCTACACTGTACAGCCCTGGCTGGCTTCAGACGGTTTTGCTTCCAGCTTTCCTGGCTGGCAGTTAGGTCGTTTTAATTCCTTCAAAGGCACACAACTTCCATCTCTTCTCTAGCGTCGCTCCCACGCCAGTGAATTCCTGTTTGAACATCCGTGGCAGTCTCATCAGAAGCATTTCAATTTCACTGGCAGATATCTGTTAGGAAGAGAGAGATGTCAATTTYGGGAAAGCAGCCCAACAGAAAACCAGAAATGGGCAGACCTAGGTAAGTTCTGCTTTCCACGGAGACTTTTAGTTTTCTCCGTGGCTGTCAGGCAACGGCGGGGGTTGGGTGGGGGGGAAGTACTGCCTGGATCACCCTGTCTGGAAGCAGCTGGCAGGGTGGGTGTGGGATGAGGGACTAGGAGGTTCTGAGCTTGCCCTTCCGGTGGATAGAGACATGCCTCATGGGCAGAACCTCGTCTTAACATCCTTCCCGACATAAAAGGCTCAGCACAATTCCCACCACTGCAGTGCTCAGTCTCACCCGCCTAGGGCAGAAACTTTCTGTAGCTCATCAGAAAGCCCCTAAGGTTGGATTTTTTGCCATTCAACTGCTTTCTCTTCTTAGAGATGATAAAAGTTTAGGAATGAAGACTAAACCTCAGACTTAGAGCAGTAAAATGTCTTGATAGGCAGTCATAAAAAAGCCATAATGTCTAGACAGATGTTTCAGTTAAATATTTTTTCCTTAAAAACACCCAGGAACTTCTTACATTAATAATTTATTTGTTCTTCATTTAAAACAAAATTAACATTGATCTTTCCTACCACAGCCTTGATTTACCATGTTTGCATCCCAATCTGGGTGCATTGCAAGAACTTGTACAATAAAACGGCCAATTTGGGGGCAGATAGTCTGGTTGAAACCCCAATCTGCTATTGTTAAGAGTTAAATGAACCTTACAGAGGTAATTAGTCTCTTTAAGTCTTAGCAAATGTGAGTAACATTTAATACGATGGGTCAGAGCTGCGGCTTAGCACAGATTTAGGCACAGAGAGATGCTATCTGAAGCAGAGCGATTATCATTTTCCATGATGGAATTGCCACAGAGACCACCGTAGAGACTACACTTCCTACTTAACAATTTTAAGTTTGTCTTTTTGGTTTGTACTTCAACAGAAAGTCAAATCAACTGTAGTTAATGTTCATGAGGAGGACATTCCGCATAGATTCAATATTCCTAGATCTATAGCATAAAATTTTCGTTAAAAAGAGGCATTCCTGAAAGGTAAAATGGATGATATTCTTTTGAAAAAATATTTWCTTTTATTTATATGCATTTATTTATGTACATTGGTTAGATGTGTGTGGATGCCGTGTGTGTGTCTATACCGTGTGTGTGTGTGTGTGTGTGTGTGTGTGTGTNAAAAAACCCAGCTACTTGTGCCATTTTTGGGTAGATTTTATACACCTGTATAATGGGTGCTTCCTTGGTTTTATATAGAGAGGTTCTCATGCAGATTTTAATGAAGCCACACATGGGACTCCTTATAGAGGAATCTCAAATTACCAGGGCACTGTCAGCCTTAAATGTTGAGTTGCTAATGTAGTCACTTAGTTGAAAGTTAGTATATGCTTGCTTTGTATCAGCACTGTACTGGGCACAGGGGATAAAATGGATGGGAAGCAGGTTCTCTATCATGCATGTGTGTATGTGGGTATATTTGACAGGATGCTCAGATGGGTATGAGTATTAACTCACCATTCAGGTAGGATGGGAGAATGTCAAAACATCATTGGAGGAAAGGGTACATGTGCCTAATCTAACCCTGTTTGGGCATGCTTAGCAAATAAACCAAAGAAGCTACTCCACAGAAGCATGGTCTGAGGGATGATCATTTTGGGAAGAGGCAGCTGTTGGTCAAAGCTGAAGTCTTTGGATAAAGTCACAAAAGAAGAGTGAGCTGTTTAGGAAAACTGGAAGCAATTCTGTGCGGAGGARTATGATGGACTTAGGGATTCTGAGAGAGAAGGTTGGTGGAGGAAGTAAAATTGGAGCAGGAGGTGCTCAGGGCTTTAGAGGTCTTCATTAAGCAGATGGAGGAGTTGCTGCCCATTTTAAGCAGGGTGAATCTGTTCACCTCTGAATGGTCGCCACGGAGACAGAGAGGCTGGATCAGAGTGAGATGAGAACCCAGAAGGCTAGGTACAGTGCTGGTCCCAGACTGTCTCTGAGATAGGACTGTCACAGACACCAGCAGAGGTGSRGTAGGCGGAGCAGATGGAGARTCACTGAGAAGGAGGGATGGGCAGATCTAATGGCAGGCAGAATGGCTGTTGAGTTCTCATGTGGGTGACTTCATGCCAGGTTATCTGGAGATAAAGAAYCTGAGAAGATTCCCCCAAGAAGTAAWGAAACCCAAGTTGGATGAAGACGTGTCACCCCAAGGAATAAAGAAACAGACTGAGCTTGAACGAATGGAAAGATATTCTTTAAAAACCGAATAGCCCTCAACTGCAAGTGTCAACCCCACRTTCTRGGTYAACCTTCAYGTATCACCAGTCTTTAGCYGTGGGGGACACAAGGCCCCTTCATCTTGGAGAAGTGGCCCTGACGCCTTAGGAGTCATGATCAGGGGTGATATATCCCTTTATAGTCATTAAAACAGGAGGGGAGTGAACTCAGCATCTGAATTTGAAATTATTCCACCTCTGCATTCTGCCCACTGTAGAAACAAGGTGGGAGAGTTTATAGATTTAGACTCTTTGAGGATAAATATTCAGGGAAGGCAGAGGAATAGGGKCTTTCTAAGATTTGGCATTAAACAAATGTCACCCTTCGATGCCTAAGATWACCAAGCAAATTCTTCAATTCTTCAAAATCTTCAATCTACTAAGGTGAGAATATTAAACTAGTTCCTTTTGGGCAGTACAGAGCATGTGGTGATCTCAGTTGTAAAGTGTATTTCTGCAATAAAATTTAAGCAGGATCCATAAATATCTATCCCCAGTAAATTAATTCTAGTCTCGAAGGCATGGAAGATTTAACTGGGGACTTCTTGTCTTCRTGCTCAAGGGTAGAGAGCCATTTTTAAATCATTCTTTAAGATTCTTTCTTCTTGTCATTCTGCAGCCAGTCCCCCAGCTCTGGTGGTTCCGACCGGTGGCAYGGCCCCCCATTTCCTTGCTGCTCTCTCTTTCCTTTGTGGATCAGTGTTGTCCAGGGACGGAGAGGGAGGGGGCAGCCCACTCCAGAGGAGCAGTGCAAGTCTGGGAGTGACAGGTGTTCCTTTTTCTGTGCCCGTGTGGTAGTGACAGATCTATCATTTTATACCTTTGTTAGCAGTCAAAGAACTGTGTGCCAAACAGTGAATTTTCCTGTTGTTAAAATGCATTTAGAGGCCACATAACAAACAGAAYACTGCCTAACACATCTGGGATAAATGCTCTAAGACGAAGAAACAATTTCTGGCTTATAGGAAGCAGAGTGTTCACCAAAAGCAAAAGAATTATTTGCTTATGGACTATTATTTGAACAAAACATGCTTTGTTATAGAAAGACTTTGGGGCCTTTAAAGTATCTTTACAATTTGTTTTGTAGGGATATCTTCCTGACTCTTTAAAACAATACCAGGGAAACCCAAACTGTCTAACCAAAGCATCTAAATGCTAATTCTTTAAATAAATATGCAGTAAATGTTTTATTTGCTTAAACAGTTCTGATTTCCAAAAGAGATATCCTAACTATGGGGGTATTAAAATGGAACACATACATAATAAATGTAATACAATAGGAGGGGGCATTAATGCTGAGCCTGACTTGTAATGGACATTTCTCAGTTAATTTATGAGTTCTTATAAGAATCCCATGTGGGAAAAAAAAAAAAGAATCCCATGAGGAAGGCAATGCTATCACCGTGGTATAGAGGAAAACTGAGACCCAGGTGGAAGTGACTTAGAGCTTACAGGGTTATTTAGAGACCATGCAGAGCCTGCTTTGAACCTGTCTTACACAGACAATGACTCACCGCAGACACACAGTCCTGGCTGTGCACATGAAAGGCTGCCAGCAGTCCAGTGCACACGGAGGGGGTCCCTGTCTAAGCAGGATACAGCCCTCATGCCTGCATGGCGTGAGGATCTAGACAGGTAGACCGATGTCTAGAGTTGGATTGTAAYTCCCATTGGCCTCCGTTTTGTGACTGTAGCGAGAAAAACCTCTCCTTTTGCAAAACAGGTAGAGCTCAGGATCTGTGTCAGATCTTTCTCCACTGCAGTGCCAGCACAAAAACAAACGGCTACTTCAGGGCGGTTCTGTCAGGAAGATAAATGCTGTCTCATTGATCCCCCCCACCAAGGAGCCTGTCAGAGCKGCAGCTGCTAGCCTGAAACACTTTGAAGACTGAGCCCAGGAGTCCAGTCCCAGCCCTTTCTGCTGTCTTGACTAACAATTCAAACTAGCACGACGCGTTTGAATCCCTGTCACAGTCTAGGGTAGAGAGTACAACGAGTGAGTGACAACTTTGCAGGGAGGACTGAAGCAGGCTGGCAGACATGCTATGCCCGATTTTTCCATGCTGGCCCGGGATTTACACGGGCAAAAATATCAACTTCAAGGGCAAAGAGAAATCCCGAAGGTCAGTGACATCAGGAAAAGNGTGTGTGTGTGTGTGTGTGTGTGTGTGTGTGTATGTGTGTGTGTCTATATCGTGTGTGTGGGAATGCCAGAGGATGGAATCTAATCTTAGAGCTTGAACCACAGGTAGCCGGGAGTCACCTGATGTGGGTACTAGAAACTGAACTTGGGTCTTTTGGAAGATCAGTAAGTACTCATTAACCATTGATCCATTCCTCTATCCCTTAACAGACCGTTTTCTGATGTGTGTGTATGTGTGTGAATAATTTGAAATCTGAATGCACTGTACTATAAAACCATGTTAGAAGGATTATTAAAGTCCCAAGTCAGCCCACAAAATGTTAGTAAGACTGTTGAAGTTTTCATAGTGACCTTTCAACGTGCCCCCTCTTTCCATGGGATACTGTAAGATTATTTTCTCTAAAATCCTCATTTCTATCCATGAGATGTGTGGCCGATGGGGAAGACATGGCTTGGGGACGGATGTGCTTTATATGCTGGCTCTTAGCTGGAGTGGCTAGCCAGGCAAGAAGGGCATTGCTAAGAAACACCAGGCACTGGGGCTCCTGTGGAGAGTGCAGCTTCCTTAGCTGCCTCTCTGGAGACCTTGGTTAGCAGTCTGGGAATGTAGCCCAGATAATCTATTTTTAACAAGCTCCTCAGCAACTCTTCTGAGAGGGTCCATATGGGTTAAGAATCGAGGCTTCAGTCGGACAGTCGCGGATTCAACTCTGGGCTAAGTCTCAGCAGCATGCTCTGGGCAGCTCTCCTTTTAATACCCAGGCTATTCAGTTCTTCCATGTGTAATAGAAATACTATCTCCCTGTGCAGTTGGGAGGAGTAATTCAGTGTGCGGCACAAGCAATCTCTCTTCCCTTTATCTTTCTGTCTTTATACAGTACATAGACAACAATGGTATCATTAAAAGGTTTGGGGGTATCAGAAGGGTCAAGATCTGTGGTCAAAGGTCACACGAGACAAGTACAGAAGGTATGTAGTCAAACTCAGTGTTAGGCCCAGAAGACATTTTCTTACTTAACTGACATCTAAAAATATGAAGGTTGTACATTTTAGCAGAGGAATCTATGTTGTTTCTACAGATGTACAGCTTGAGTAGTCTTTAAATCAGGCCAAGTAGTAGGTCTAGATCCTCACATGATCAGTTCTTCCTTTTAAAAAAGCAAATAGACAAGGTTTATGTGCATGAGTGTTTTGCCTGCTTATAAGTCTGTACTAGATGGCATGCAGTGCCCATAGAGGCCAGAAGAGGGCATCAGGTCCTCTGGAACTGGAGCCACAGATGGTTGTGGCTGTCTCGTGGGTGCTGGGAATTGCACCGTGGTCCTCTGGAAGTGCAGCAGATCCTGACRGCTGAGGCCTCTCTCCAGCCCTGGCTATTTCTCTCCAGCCGACTTTCTACATCCTTCTCCTCAGTTCCTGCAGGAGACCTTTATGCTTTTTGAAGCCAGGCTGGACCTCTTCGAGTTCTTCTCTTCACCCCCTCTAAATCTTTTCTCCATATTCCATGCAAGAGATGTTTCCACGAGGCTGGAGAGGGTGCGTTGCCCCCTCCCAGAACTCCTTCCTTTTACTTCTAGAAAATTTTGCCAGTCAAACAGGGGTGTTACACTTGGGCTGAGCTGTCTCCCCTCAGATCAAGCAGGGGCCATGGCCACGAGGATGGTGGAGTGGGGGGGTAGTGTCCAGGGTAACTATTCCCTCCCTGGGAAGCACAGGAAGAAGCTTTAGGAAGGAGGGAAACAGCTACCTCTTTAGGGTAGAGTGAGGGTCTGCAGACATCATCTATTCTGGAGGCTGTGGGGCTGGGGTAGCAAATATGTGTCGTCTGCTTAGCTGGCTGGGAAGGTCTAACCACTGAGACAGCTTTTTAAAAGCAAAACAAAATACCTGAAGGTTCTGTCATTCTAATCACTCATTTACAGTTATAGAAACTGAGGGTCAGGTAAGGCTGGCTTGGGTCCTGGCACTATAGTTAGAATGCCATGGTCTTATTAGGAGGCTGCGAGAGGGAGATAGCAACCATGTGGTCAGGCCTCTGTTCTCGCCGGCCGTGAGGGAGGGCTGGGCCTTCCCGTGGYGAACACTGGCAGAGTGACGACGTCCACACCAGCAACCAAACCCCGAGGAGTCCAAATGGATGGGGCTCACGCACACTTCCACGCAGCCTCTGACCAGCACCCTGGCATCATCCCCAGAGCAGAGGCAGATGATGGGCTGGGCGGCCATGGCCAGCACTCACTGCAAGGTACTGTTGTCTCTTCAGATCTGTTTTCTCTCTCATTCGCAAGACTAGGGGATTAACCAGGAAGAAGCTTACTAAATGCTTCAAGGATTCGATCTGATAGTGCTGGGTTCTCATGTTAATGTGAGTTTCAGGACGAGGCATTTAAACTGTACCTGTCAGCTAGGCTGTGGCACAGGGCTCAAACTGAGACAGCTTCTGTGCCCCTTTTAAAAGCATGCTAATGGTAAACAGATTTAAGTATTATTTACTATATGCTTTTCTTTCACATGTGTGTATGTATGTGGGTGTGCAAACAACCAGTGTGCGTGTAGAGCTGAGACATCTTTACATCTTCTCCTCTCTCCTTCCGCCTTATGTGGGTTCAAGAGATTGAACTCGGCCATCAGGCTAGCATGGCAAGTGTCCTTACCCACTGCGCCCTCCTACAGGGCCACGTATTCACGTATCAGAACACAGATAACTACAGACAGCTAGACGGAGGTAGAGGATGGGAAGTGAGGGACCCCAGGAGGAAGGAACCCAAGTTCTAACGTTCCGAGACTTCTCAAGGGCCGCGTCCTGCTGTATGACGGGATGGAGCGTTTCACACGACATCCCACCCAGCGTACGTACCCATTAGGGGGTCTTCACCTAACCTAGAAACCTGCCCTGGGACGGTCCCCACGGCGCCCTGGGGAAGAGGCCGAGAAGCTGCTTCTAGGCCAGGCGATGGTTTTTTTGCCTTTGCCATCTCCTGATGCGTTTACGGCGTTCGTGCTCTCTGCCCTCCATTTCTCCAAAGCAGTGTCGCTTTACGGGTATTTTTATCTGCGTCATCTTCCTGACTAGTCAACTGCCATTTGCCATTGTCCTCTCACAGCTTCCCTTCCTACCATTAGATTCTCGGGCTGCTTCTTTACCTGTTTTTGTTCGTTTTAAATTCTCCAGAAAACAACAACAACCCCCCAAAACAGACAGAGTTTTTCTGTGTAGCCCTGGCTGTCCTGGAACCCTCTCTGTAGATCCAGGCTGGCCTTGGACTCAGAGATCAGCCTGCCTCTGCCTCCCTAGCGCTGGGATTAAAGGTGTGCGCCACCACCAGGCTAGGGCTCCTAATACTTATTCCTTTAGGAAGACTGAGCTGTGATGAGCTTTATAAAAGCAAACAGATGAAAAGGCCCCATAAGAACCCCGGGGCTTCCGTGGTGTTGACATCCCTGGGGAAACGTGTGAGACCTGCTGCGTTTGTTTCCTGCTCTGCTGGCTCTAGCCCAAGCCCACAACCACCTCCACAGGCCTGCAAACAGATGGGAGGTGATGGAGCCACCATGTCCCATTCTGTAAGGGAGGCTGAACAGTTGGGACACCGTAAAGTCACAGGCCGAGGCACCAGCGAGGCCCAGCGCAAAGCCATAGTTCTCCCATGTGAAACGCYGGCTTTCGACCTTTAGAGTGCGTGTGAACCATGTTTGTTCCTGCGTCCCTGGGCTAGGCCTGGTGTGAGCAAGCACAGATGCCACAGGATAGGTGTTCRGTGTAGGTGAGGAAGGAAGGAAGGTGAAGGGAGGATCTAGAATAGGAGGAGGAAGGGAGGTTCAGAGGAGGGAAAGATAAACGCGGGAGAATTAAGAGGACTTCATGGAAGAAAAACAGAGAGGAAGCAATTCGAGGCCATGTTGGCTCACACGGCCCACAGGGATGCTTCTGGCTGTGACCCCGCCCTGCTCAATCTGGTACTTTACCCATTTATGTCTGATTTTCAAGTTTATTTAACACGTTCTTTTTGGATGGACTGGGGGAGGGAAAGTGTTGCTAGGAACTGAACCCAGGCCCTTGTCCATGTGAGTCTATTTCTCTTTCTCTCTCCCACTCTCTATGTCTGTCTTTCTGTCAGGTGTGCTCTCTCCCCTGCCCCCTCAGATGTTTGCTGTGTGCTGNGGGTGTGGACTGCTTTATGAGTGTGTGAATGAGTGTGTGGACGCCTGTGTCTATAGTGAGATTTCCCTTTTTGCTCTAACTTCATCTCCTCTACTTTCTCACCAGTTATTCCTGTGTCTCTCTGCAGTCTGTCACTTGATGCTCCAGAATTCTCAGATGATCAGACACAGGCAATTCCCTGAGCTTCCCAAATACTAGGAAGTGGTCCCGTGCCAAGGGTAAAATGCGGGTATGATCAGAGGCAGATGATATCCRCCCTCAGCATTAACCTTTCACTCTTTGGAGGAGGCTTATGCAGCGGTGAAGCTGTCCACCAGGTGGCGCTCATAGCTTAGCGTCATCTTCGTTTCTGCTGTGGCAAAATTGCCCCAACATCGCTGTGGGAGAGCGCATCATATACCTGCCACATACTACACTGAGTTTATGTATTGTCAAATTTGGGGTTCTATTGTTTTTGTAATTACAGCTTCGTTTTTCCTCCCTCTGGGACCTTGACAAGTAATAACATAACTTCAAGGTGTAACTTGAACCCGGATGGTCCTTTCAACTCACATTCCCATGGTTCCTTAAGGGGTAAATTCTAAACAGGATGTGGTGGCAGTCACCTAAGAGATATTTCTGCTCTGCTTTTTGTGCCCACTTTTCCTTATGTCTTTTCTCTTTGTCCCCACCTCGTGATGGTTATAAAAATAGAAGCCAGCTGATGCTTACCGAACCCTTTCTGGGTTCGTTACATAGATGGCATGGGCTTTTCAAATTCTGAGTGCTAACTGTCAAAGTCCAGAAGCTGTTGGAAGATTTGTCTTTGTGGAGGACATTGAAGTGTGTATGTGTGTGTGTCTGAGATGTTGACTTGATTTTCTATGGAGGCTTCCTCTGGGAACATTGCGTGAAGGTCTCAGCTGACATACCTGTTGGAAGCCCCAGAGCGATATTATTGATTGTTATCCTCACTGTCGTTTAGAAGCAACATATTAGCTGTTGTTCCTGCCCTCCAAGAATCCAACCTACTTGGAAAGATAAGAAACTTACTCCGGTAACATACAAGGCAGTTGTTGCTATGTAATTTGCTTCAAGACTTCTTAAGAAACTCCATCTCTAGATCCTAAAAGGTTATAAAAGATCTCAGGGAAAGAGGGTCTAGGTTAGGCTTTAAATAGAAAAAGATGAGAAGCCATACTAGACAGCCAGGAAGAATTGTGTTGTGGAGACATGGGTGCGGACAGGCAAAACTGCAGAGAGTTGGGGCTCAGCTAGTTGGACCCCTTAGTGTTGGATAGCTCCTTTAAATTTTTACTTCACAAAAGGACCAAATCACAGTAAAATTCTAATTTCTTTCTTTATGGAGTAGTGGTGTCCCAGAAGCCCAGAGGAATGATTAATCTTTAAAGCAGTATTTATTTCCATTCTTATTAAGTACTGAGAGTGACCTCATTCATTCAACACATATTTATGGAGTATGTTCACTGTGCTAGATGTTTTGTGGGAAACTAAGATATATCAGGCAAAATTATTCTCTCTGGAGTCTTTATGCTGGGAAAGAAGACAAGAAATGTGAATATAACTGTGCTGTCAGGGAGAGAGACAAAGGCTCTGAGGTAAGTATGGAAAAATTATTACAGGAGTCTGGGGCAAGAGAAAAATTATTTCTAGCTGGGATTCAATGGTGAGATACACTTATGTRAGGGTATAGGGAAAGGAAGGGTGTTTTTCTTGGAGTAAGAGGCAGCTGTGAGTTAGGACGGTAGGCATTAAAGACAAATGGAAGCAGAGCTCTGGGGATGAGCACTGGGGCCAGAGCTGACAGTTTGGTGCGGCGGGTTGACAAGCCTCTCTGAAAGGTTAAGGACTTCAGTTTTAGTAGAAGGACGCATTGGTTTGGGGAAAGATCAATAGTTCAGGAGATGAGCACTTGACCTTACATGTGAGATGATCTTGCTAGGGACATGGAGGTGACTTATTGACTCTGAATTGAATATGGATTTTTCCATTGATACATTTTTGCCATCATTACAAAAATTATTACCACCATCAACCACTGTGTGTGCGTGTGCTGTGCACATGTGCGCGCGTGTGCGCGTGCACACATACACACACACACACACACACACACACACACGAATCAAATCAATGGACATGCCTTCTTAGGTAAAATCTAGAGATTCTTTATCATCTATTGGACTGTCTACCTAACTCTGCGTGTAAGCATATACATATACATGTATATTTGTTTGATTATTTTAAATTATGTGCATGTATGTGCATCAGGGCAATGAGCCTGCAGAAGTCAGTGACTTTTGTTTCCCTTGAGCTGTAGTTATAGGCAGTTGCAGGCTGCTGGACTTGGATGCTGGGAAGCAAACTCAGGTCCTCTGGAAGAGCAGTAAGTGCTCTTA
>BDUI01008195.1:63853-74247 GCA_002335545.1 Apodemus speciosus
AATGGGTAAGCTATAGGCTCCTGGGCCAACTGAGAAGCAGTCACATGAGCTGACATAATCTGTTGTCGTTGTTTCACATATGTTATAAAGACCAGTGGAACAACAGATAGAAATTCTCATTAGCAGTTATTCATACTAGTGAAAGAACAGTGGATTTGGATATAACAGGTGTTTTCAATCTGCCTCCCATAAAGGCATTGCATAGAAATGTTTTGCAACACTGAAGTATAATTTCTTATTCTACTGATTTATTTTCGCTTATTGACAATTTAGATTGTGAGTTTTTATAACCTGAATCTATCATTATTCATTTATTAAGATATTAACGATGATATATGGTAAAACTGAGTAGCGAGCAGACTTCCTTGTGAAAAGCAAGTGTTTCATCCCCTTCCCCCTCTCCCATTCCCTCCTTTCTCCTTTTGTAGAACTTGTAATGCTTGTGTAATGTACAGTCTGATCTTGCCTTTGAAATGACTAGAGTGGGGCTTCAATGTGATGTTATCAGTGGTCCAAGCAGTAGGCTTCAATGCTCGAAAGTCCTGTTTTATTCTTGTCAGTGATATTCAAGTTATCCAGTTGCAATCATGTCTCCAAATATGAGTAGCCAATAGTCAGATGTCAAAAAAACTGGCACTGAGGAAGAAGTGTGTTTGTAAGCAAGTGTGGTCATGTCTGCTACAACCCAGGAATCTGAAGGCTACTCATTCCTCTGACTTGTCCCATAATTCAAMTCTTGTCTTTATGTGACTGGATTCCTTTTTCATGTGTTTCTTTGGCCAAAGTATGGCTCTCACCTGAGAATTGCTAGTGAAGGAATACAATGTGTACCTCTCACTAGCCCCCTCTCCCAAAGGCTACTTCTTGCACCTCATTCTCTAAATGTTTTATTGAGTCTTGCTTCCAAACAAACATGCCTGGTTAACAATGTGTTCCTGCCACGTTGTCTCCATTCAGGGACTGTGGTACATTAGGACATGTCTCCTAACATGATCTCTTCTACTCTTGAAAGGTAGGATCCACACATTAGTTTTTGAYCAATTTCCTCCTTTTGTGCAGATGACAGATGTTGCTAAAGCACCTCAAAATTTTTCTAAAGCAAACCCCATTAAAACAGGAAGTCTTTTTTTATGCTTAACCAAAAGGATATCTACAGGAATACTCTATATATTAGCATAAATGTCATCCCAGCTGTCGCTGAATCAGTTACCACCCCCTACAAATTACCCCTTCTTGTATAACTGCTGAATAGTATATTGTGTCCCCTATATCCCCCAAAGGATAAAATCCTGAAAAAGTCTGGTCTGAGGTATTATATAGCATTCTTCCTCTGAGATGACCCTTGTGACTTCAGCCAATATATTCTTGAAAGTTGATTTTATGGTTTTGCTTCCTCCAAATGTCACTTATTTATTCGGTCATTTTAAGCAAGTGGTCCAAATAGTCCTCCAACCTTTAGAAAGCAAGGTTATATATGAGTTTTACTTCAGCTATGCATGCAAATYTTGGATATTGTAAGCATGGGGTTTCTATACAAGCTTACATCAAGTGTGTYGATCCATCTCTGCTAGACTGTTTAGGGGGCTAGTTTTAAGTCTTCTTTGAAGGGTTAGAAATTTTGGGCTTTTCTTTGTTTCTTTGTTGGGAGAATTTTATTACTGTTTAAATCTCATAACTTCATTTATGCTTTTGATTTAAGTGTGGTAGGTCATAGGTGCCTAGAAATTTATCTACTTGTAGGTTTTGTTGGACTATAACTTTTTATAGTTTTCCCTAAGAACACTTTAGTTGTAACTGTCACCCCCTCTCTCTCCCTCCCTCTCTCTCTCTCTGTCTGCCATCTCTCTGTCTCTCTCCCTCTGTCATTCCAAAGAACACAAGTCTTTGTTAGACTGGTTTTGCATATTATGTGTCTTCACCTTATTAATTTCTGTCCTGAAAATAATTATTTCTTGTCATATACTACTGTGAGGCTTCATTTGTTCTTCTTTTTCAAATTCCTTGAATTATACCATTAGGTTAGTTATAAGATGTTTACCATATACCTATCCATATTTAACTTAAATTTTCTCTCAGAACTTCCTTATCTCTACTCCAAATATTCTTAAATTTTTTTTTTTAAATTTTCACTTGATTTAGGAATTTTTCATTCCCTCTCCCCTGATTCTTCAATAGCACACTGGTCATTCAAAAGTATGTCACTYATCCTTCAAGCATCTGTGCATTTTCTGTAGTTTTCCATGCTATTAATTTCTAGGACTTTTTGTTTTTGTTTTTTGCTTGTTTGTTTGTTTTTCGAGACAGGATTTCTCTGAGTAGACTGGCTGTCCTGGATCTCACTCTGTAGACCAGGCTGGCCTCAATCTCAGAAATCTGCCTACCTCTGCCTCCCAAGTGCTGGGATTAAAGGCGTGCCCCTCCGTTGCCTGGCTAGTTTTATTATTACACTGTTTAAATGAGCTTCCTGCTTTCTGCTGTCTTTCCAGGCAGGGTTCATGCTGCTGAAAGCTCTTTCTGTTCAGCCCTGAATACCTTTTATTTAGTGTACCACTCCCCCTCTCCCTACTTTTTTGTATTTCTTGGCTGTTCTATCATTGACTTTGTGGATTTTTGATACTCTTTTTTCCTCTTAGAAATTGATTATTTTTAAATTCATACTTTTTCTTTTAGAGTCATGCAGAGGCAGCTTCTAGTCCAGAGTCTTACCTGTGCCCTAGGGTTCTATGAAGAGGATGGAAACAATTATGTATTTTTTCCCTTTTTTGAGAGGAGAAAAGGAAAAAAATACCAAGAAGAAGAAAAGAAAGGGCAAGGATCCAAACTCATAAAGAAAAACAAACAAATGAACAATAAAATTCCCCTCAGGTTCAGAACTCTGATGCCCCTCAGTGGAGGAATGGATAAAGAAAATGTGGTATATTTATACAATGGAATACCACTCATCAATTAAAAACAATGAATTCATGCAATTTGTAGGCAAATGGTTGGATCTGTTAAATATCATCCTAAGTGAGCTAACCCAATCACAAAAGAATACACATGAAATCCGATCACTGATAAGTGGATATTAATTAGCCCAGAAGCTCTGAATACTCAAGGCACAATTAGCAAACCAAAAGATTCCCAAGAAGAAGGAAGGAGAGGCCCCTGGTCCTGAAAAGACTTGATCCAGTATTGTAGGAAAGTACCAGAATAGAGAAATGGGGGAGGGGTGATTGGGGAATGGGCAGAGGGAAGAGGACTTATAGGACATATGGTGAGGTGGGATCTGAGAAAGGGGAAAGCATTTGGAATGTAAACAAAAATATAGAAAATAAAAAATTAAGAAAAAAGAAAAAAGTCAAATCATTCCATTATGGTGTTATTAAACAGCTAAATTGTACTGCTATATATAAAATAAAGTATGACAAAAGAAAAAAAAAGAAAAATTGAACAATCCTACCACTTGATACTTCTGCCATGTTTATAATAGACACATGTATTAAAACTTATATATTTCTTTAAGTCATAATAATCAGTGTGTGTGTGTGTGTGTGTGTGTGTGTGTGTGTGTGTGTGTGTGTTTGAGTGTAACTCCTACATCTACATTCAACATTCCTTTAGGCTGACTGATTGATTGCAATGGTTGTGGAGAGCTGGAATATTACAAGTACAGACCCAAGTTATTTTTGTTCAGTCTCTAAATAGCCTTTTATTAGCTAACTCGTGTGTGTGGCCAACATCTTAGTGACTATTAGGAAAGTCCTTTGGGGATGCACAAACAGACCCCCAGCTTTCACTAATCCAAAGGCAGAGAATGTCATCAGACAGTAGATATTGCCACATTTTGCTGGGACCCTCCTAAATGATATTCCTACCATCATATTTGAAAAAAAAAGAGCCCAATGATTTCTGTATCCGCAAAAATCTACAAAGTCAATGATAGATTTATAATTTCCTTGGATCTGTTGCTACAAAAATTTCATGAAACTGTTGCCNATAGCCTTTTATTAGCTAACTCGTGTGTGTGGCCAACATCTTAGTGACTATTAGGAAAGTCCTTTGGGGATGCACAAACAGACCCCCAGCTTTCACTAATCCAAAGGCAGAGAATGTCATCAGACAGTAGATATTGCCACATTTTGCTGGGACCCTCCTAAATGATATTCCTACCATCATATTTGAAAAAAAAAAAAGAGCCCAATGATTTCTGTATCCGCAAAAATCTACAAAGTCAATGATAGATTTATAATTTCCTTGGATCTGTTGCTACAAAAATTTCATGAAACTGTTGCCRGGCTGCAGCATGGCATATGGGGTAACTTGGATCTGTGTTCCTGACTTTGCATAGTTATTTTATCTCTTATCTATCTATTACCACTTTGAGGAGAGAGATGTGTTTTGTGTGTTATAAGTGTTACTGGCCAGTGAGTATTAGAATACAAACAACCAATTTGGATATAAAAGTCTTCATCATGTTTATTTAAAAAGCCAGTCTGCTTCCAGTTTGCATGTGGGCTACGCTGCCCAGTGTGAATGCTCATCTAAAAGTCATCTTGCTGTGTGTCCCATTCACCAAGAACCAGAGGGAGGTAGTTTGGCAGTGAGAGTGAAGAGAAATGGTGACTATATTTGCTGAAAGAGGGTGACCAGACTGAGAGACCGCATTTGAGGAACTGCTTGAATATGGACTAGGTGGGTTTAAAAATAAGGCTTATATTTAAAAATGAATATTATATTTCTAATAAACTTAGGAGGTAGGAGGTTGATGCAGGAGGATCAAAGGCTCTTTGCTTGATTGAATTATGAAGGGAATAAGAGGCCAGATATATAGTTAGACGATTTCTCATCAACAACCAAACAATAAGCAAACAAATCTTTTACAAACTGTCACAGTGGTAAGGAAGTGCTAACTTTATTGGAATTTAAATGGAACCCAGAGACTTTGCCTACACAACAGCTGCGTGGAAGCTATGAGATAAATGTCAAATGATAAACGTTGTCATTTTATTCTGTGTGGATATTGGTTTGCGACATAGACTCATTGCTCTGCTTGATTTTTTTTTTCCTTTGGCCTTCATCTGTCTGTACTGTCTCCACTCAATAGTGTTCTCCAGTATTGGAAATGCACTGTCTTTGTCTTTAGGGCATTACTATTAGCTACAGAACACTTAACAGGTGGCTGACATGACAGAAGAATTAAGTGAACAAATATAGATAATTAACTAATTTAAATTTAAATAGCCACATGGGCTCATAGGGAAGGACTTAGTACTTCTCTAATGAGAGTTGGCATTCCTAATATGAAAATCTGAATTCTCAAGTGCTCCAAAATCTTATTCTTGAGTGGTGATAAGAGACATCTACATAAACTTTTTTGACACACAAAATTGCTAAAGAACACTACCTAAAATTACCTTTAAGGCTTTGAGTATAAGGCACATATGCAAACCAAATGAATGTTGTGCTTAAATTTGGGCCCCGTTCCTAAGATAACTTACTACGCATATGAAAATTATTTTCTAAGTAAAAAATAAATTAAAATATAAGACACTCGAGTGAGTTTTCTAATTTTTTCTCCTTACTGTCAGAGTGTAGAGAATATACAGAGTTCTGTCTTAAAATGCGCAGCCTCATCTTGTGTGTGTTTGTGTGTGTGTGTGTATGTGTGTGTATGTGTGTGTATGTGTGTATATGTGTGCGCGCGCGCGCTTGCACGCCCCTCAGCCAGCTCTTCAACTTTTTTCACTGGGTTCTCTATCCTTTTCATTAGAAGACCTTGGGAGTGAGAACTGCGTTTCTCCATATACCCTGGCATTTTGGCATAGAAYTCATGCTGTGGAAGCAACATATGGACTGTGGGAGCTGTCTTTCAAGGAACCACAGATGGGCCAATGCTTGAGGAGGATGTATCTTTTCAGATATGGTTCTTCACCTTGCCACGAAAGTGCTGGCTGTTTTCTCTCTAATTTGCTTGTGGGACTTAATATCAYTTCCAACACAGGGRCCAGGTGTTGAGCATCCACAGGTTGCACGAAGGAGCAAAATGTAATTGCTTTCATTTCCAATCCTCTGGCTTGCATTTATATTCCTTAAGAAAGTTAGAAGGATGCTTAGGGATTCTGTGACACAGTTTCTTCATCTCCCAAACACCTGTGCCTAAGACCTGAGAAAAGGAATCAGCTGACTTGAGAGTTAAGGCTGTGTGTTTGCAGCCTAAGGAGCTGGAACTTAACTGATAAATCCTTGAGATTGATTTATAAATAAAATGTTTTTGATTATGTTATCTTAATGGTTGGTATGTAGCATATTTGAGTAATAGTTCATTACTAATACTTATCTTAATCTTAAGAAATTGGAAGCTACTCTTGGGTGTTTTCATCCTTTTTACTTTTCTGGTTTAATCATATCCAGGGACAGATGCCCTCGATATGCAGACAGATAGGAAGAGGGGCATGACTAGGTAATAAATATACCAAATCTCCAAGATGGCTATCTTCTTCCTATCATGTTGGCTGGCTTCTTCCTTAGTCTTGTGACTTGAGCATCTTAAAACAAAGGCCCGGCTGCCTTCTTCTTCTAGCCCATATACACTACTACTGATGGGCCAGCTTCAAATGTTCAAGTCAGATTCAGGACATGGTTACCTCAAAAGTTGTGGGCCTACCAGTCATTCTGTGATCGCTCAAACTGACCAGCCYTAAATTAGGGGAGGAAGATTTCTCACAGCTCCTTTTAAGCCCTCCAGGCCTAATGGAGACTCTAGATTTCCAGTCCTTTGAGTTCCTCCTCGACTTTCCAAAGGGTCTTTCTTTGTATGTCTGCAGCATGTGTGGCTTTCCACACCCTTAAAAAAAAAAAAACCTTTTCTTTACTCACTGATTCTGTCTGCTGTGTTTGAGATTTTTCCCTGCCACCGCCTGTCACAATCAGATTTTTTTCTTGCCTTTTAACTATATAACTAACAGAGAAAATGAACTTAGTCAGGCCTTCGATGGTAGCAATACTATGAAGGCTAGCTTGACCTTGAACTACTTTCTAGTCTCCTTCATTGTCTCCTGAACACTGATATAAACAGTATAAGTATATAAAATATTGTTTATTTTTCCCTCCCASCAATAGTATAATGAGGTCCTGTGTATCTACAAACAGTTTTGTAGAATTGTAAATACTGCAAATACTGTAAATACTGCTATCCTGCCTGGCTCGAGTCTTGATCTTTTTTTTTATATATAWAAAAATTTAAATTTAATTTAATTTTTTACCTATTCACTTTACATCCTGCTCACTGCCCCCCTTCCAGTCATTCCCTCCCATAATCCTTCCCTCATCACCCCTCCCCTTCTCTGAGCAGGTAGGAGCCCCCTCTTGGGTATCCCCCAACTTGGCACTTCAAGTTTCTGCAAGTGTAGGTGCTTTCTCTCCCACTGTGGACAGACAAGCCAGACCAGCTAAAAGAACACACCCCACGTGCAGGCAACAGCTTTTGGGATCGCCCCCATTCTAGTTGTTGGGACCCACATGAAGATCAAACTGCACATCTGCTGCATATGTGTGGGGARGCCTAGGCACAGCACAGGTATGTTCTTTGGTTGGTGGCCCAGGGAGTCTTGATCTCCTTTTTTTTAATCCCAGTGTCAGGATACTTGCCCAGTGGCAGAGAGCAGCTACAGAAGCTGTAGCTTTAGTGAGTTACCCTGAAGCTGTCTTGTTGCGTTCACTGTTACTTGTGATCTAAAGGGAAAAACCTCTGCAGCTCCTTACATCTCAGCTGAGTTTCTCAGGGAATCCCATAGCATCCTGCTAGACAGCCAGCAGTGAGCAATGAGTGCTACTCATTTAGAGGATAAATATCCTACTGAGATCTGCTCTGATCTCAACAGAGCATCTCCTAACTCCCCCAATGGGTTTACTGACATCCTTAGCCTGTTCTGCTACTGGAATTTCCTCTAACTCCCCTCCATCCTGAATTTCTGTTTCCTCTTTACTCCCTGCCCTGTGCATGGTCATATYTCTTTGTTTACACCCCAGGCYGGATCTATGCTCCTAAGTTTATCTTATATTCTGACCCAGCAGAGCATTAACTGATTGTCACCTTCCCCTGCTCTCCTGTCRTTCTGTAGCTTCTCTGGCCAGCTTGTTTTTGTCTTAGAAGACAAATTCCTGACTTGTCTTTAATACCAATCACCATACATATCTTTCTAAGCATTTTCTGTATGAACTGGGTATAATTCTGCCTCTTTAATTTAACAACCCCAGCAGCTGGTCTGGAGAGGTTAATGGAGGGACACTTTAGCAAAGGCTCTTAGAATTCTGTGATTCTGACAGAGTAAATTTATGTTGAATATGGTCATGAGGATTCTCATTTGAATATGTTCTCATACACTCCCCTCAAGCATTTCATAATCATCCTTCTGTTTGCTTCTACTAATCTGGAGTCARTAAATTACTAGATTACAGGACAAGGCAGGAGCTGAGATGCAACAACCCAGGTCTTATCTGAACTGAGTTCTGAGCTTTCCCACTGGACTTCTGCACACAACATTCCTTCTACTGCTTTCCTTGTTTCTGGTAATATCATCATAAGGTACCTCAAATGCAGCTCAGACTTCTGACTCATCTGGCAGACTACTTCTGTCACTACCACACTCACAGCCATCAGGGTTGTTGGATGACACCAGACAGGCAATCATCTATTCAACTAACAGTTGATGCTTTTCTCAAGCATTGATTATTATTATTCTCGCATGAAGAAGATTGCGGGCATCATGAAACAGAACAGTTTCTGCACCACACATACCCAGTGGGTGTTCCCTCTTATTTATTTAACCTGGTGATTCTCTGCTTTGGTTATACATTTGAATATACTGATGCATTCACAGAACAAAAAACCAATTCCTACATTCCAAATAACCTAAAATCCACCAAGAAATGGGCCTCTGACATTATCATATCATATATGTATAATGTATATCATATAGACATTAAAATATTTATTTTATGTGTATAGGTGTTTTGCCTGCATCTATGTCTGTATACTACATGTGTGCTTGGTGTCCAAGGAGGCCAGTAGAGGGCATTGTGTCCCCTAAAACTAGAGTTATAGATGGTTATAAGCTGCTGTGTTTGTGCTGGAAACCAAACCAGGGCCTCTACAAGAGTAACTAGTACTCTTAACCTTTGAGCCATCCATCTCTCTAGTCCCTTGACACAATGGGGCAATGGACTGTGCAGGATACTTGGTAAAGTCTAGTGGGTTTAGAAACACCAGTACCTTCAGACTTGAGGACAATAGGTATTTTGCCTACTATGGCCAGATTCCTGTCACATGACCATGGCACCCCATGGAGAGGACCATGACAATCAGTCACATAGGGGCAGCACCACAAAACTCTACATACAGATGGGCAAACCTAACATCTTAAACCAAGCCAATAGAAAGCATCTGCTTTTAGACCCCAGCCTACCCCAAAATGTATATAAGACCCTGTCCACAAGGAATAAAGGTGGGAGAGTTACTTCATCAAAGATGGCTGAGAGTGTCTGTCATATGAGAGCTGTAACACTTTTGGGGAAGAGAGCTCTCCCCTAAAGTTTTCACTGCTAGAAGCTGCTCAATCCTACCTGGATCACTTCCGGACCTTGGCTCCTAACCACAGTGCCTTTGGTCACTCAGCCAGGCCAGAGCCCTGCAGATCTCTGTGGATATCGTCTGGTACACAGACTGACACCACACTGTCACTATTTTGCTTTTTTGTGAAATTCTAAGAAGCAGTTACTGGCCAGGGCATGGCAGTCTGCATGCTTTCRTTGGAGGATATGCTGGTTAGCTTCTGTCAATTTGAAATAAATTGGCTCATCCACTGGGGAGACCTCAAGTAAGAAATGGCTTCCATCAGATCGGCCTTTGAGCTTGTCTGGGCATATTCTCCACCCCACCCCACCCTACCCCACCCTTCTCATTATAAACCACACCTTCTAGTTCTATACATACTTCCCATGATCTCTTACTTAACATTTTGTGGCAGATTCAATACAGTGAACTTAGACGTGCTACCATGCGTTCTTCTAATGGCTCCCTGGCTTTCAGGTGCTGACACTGTCAGAATCTTCTGTTTTGTTTGCTTTTATTAAAAATGGATTTTCACCACACAATATATTCTGATTAAGGCTTCTCCTCCCTCTTCCCAGTTTCTCCCTACTTGTCCTCCCTCCTGGACCATTCAGTTTTTTGTCTCTCTTTATAAAATAAACTGTCATCTAAAGAATAAAAAAAATGGTGAAGTGGAAACAAACAAATCAGAATAGGATAAAATTAACAAGCCAAAGGAAAAGAGCCCAAGGAAAGGCACAAGTATATATAAATATATATATATATTATATGTTCTATATAATATATATATATTATATGTTCT
>BDUI01008197.1:39004-57680 GCA_002335545.1 Apodemus speciosus
CTGCCTCTGCCTCCCAAGTGCTGGGATTAAAGGTGTGTGCCACCACTGCCCAACTGGAATTGTAACATGTTTATTTTGAGCTTTTGGGCTAATATCCACTTATTAGTGAGTGCATACCATGTGTGTTGTTTTGTGATTGGGTTACCTCACTCAGGATGTCACTTTCTAGTTCGGATCCATTTGCCTAACAATTTCATGAATTCATTGTTTTTAATCGCTGAATAAGGGGTATAAATGCCTCAATTTTTGTATTCATTCTCTGATCATTTTCTTCATGCTAGTAAAAGTATCCTTGATATGTTTTAGAAGCAACTATAGAACATATGCCAAAAAGGCCTTTGTTTGGGAGTTTAAGACATAGTGACTCCAGGCAGAGATATGACCTCAGTGGCATGGAGAGAGCTAACATTCTTTCAGAAAAAATATTCTTTGATAATGAATCATCATTTGGAACTTTGTTTGATAGATTAAGTAGAAATACGATATTTGAACCAAGAAATTGCATGTTTTCTTTAAGACCCTATGCTGTATGCTTTTGGAGGCCAGAAATGGACAATAATTTTACTTACTTTGTTTTTGTTATTCCAACCCTTCAGTTAGAATAGTGGTCTCTTTCTTCGCCTCTGAGCTTGTTTCTAACTAACTAACTAACTAAATAACTAACTAACTAACTAACTATATATATATATATATAATGTATCTCAGAGTACCAATTTTACTTGACTTCTTCTAAGCCATGAATTCTTCTTGAAAATATAATATTTAATTAATCTTAGGTAGTTGAGTTATTTGTGCTTGGAACATACCTATTTGTATATTTTCTCTTTGATTCACATTGACCTCCCAAAACCTTCTTTTCTTTGAGCTGGCAAGGTGTATCAATGGGTAAATGCACTTGCTACTAAGGCTAACACCGGAGATAGTCTGCTGAATGTACATGTTGTAAGTAGAGGACTGAGTCTTGGATAAACACACACACACACACACACACACACACACACACACACACACACACGTACACTATACAAAAGTTAATGTTTAAACATGAAAGCTCTTATCTTCTGCAGAGGATGTCTGTAACACACTGACTAATACTAGTTTCATACTCTTATTTGTGGATTCAGGATCTGCCATCTTCAGCACCAGATTTGTTGTGTGATGTTGATTACACCAAATGTTGACTTTGCTTCATTTTTCTCTTGATTAAATCAGTTATTTATCCATAATAAATTAAATAAATAAATAAGGTTTCTTTAAAATGACCTCTGAAACATAATTGTATTTTATTGGACAGCCATTAATGTTCCTTGTGTTACTCATGCAGCCCAAGTTACCACACCCTATTTTGTTTTGTTATACTTCTCTAGTAGGGGAAGCTTGTCTTTTTCTTGTTATGTCCTTGATAATTATGAGAGGTAATTGTTAGCCTTTAGAACAGTGGTTCTCAACCTATTGATTCCAACCCTCTGGGTATGGAAAAACCCTGTCGCAGGAATCATCTAAGGCTATTAGAAAGTAGCGATTTACTTCATGATTCAAAACAGTAACACAATTATCTATAAAGTAGCAAAGAAAATAGTTTTACGGCTTAGGGTCACCACAACATGAGGARCTGTATGAAAGGAAGGTTGAGAACCACATCTAGTTTATCTTGTTAGTAATATTAATCTTGGCCTGATCTGAGGTTGTACACATTGAAAAGAAAACCAACAATGAAGTATTGTATGATGCTAGATTAACAAGACATCTGAAGAACACATATTTTAAATTTCATTGCTTGGCAAATATGGCATATATTAGGTTTCTCCTATATTTTCCTTTACATGTCTTGGAATTTTGCAATGTATCATACTAAGGAGAGGGGAGAAACTAACACTTATTAGGAGGGAAACTGTTAAAAATACAGTTCATTCATTGTTCATCTGTTGTAACTGCCCACAGCCACAGCAAACTGGGTACCTGTGGATAGATCGCAGGGCGGTGAAAAAGAACAAAGGCCAGGACCAAGCAATTGCGGATTGAGGTCCCAAGTTTAATGGAGGTCTCAAAATATATATAGGTGGGGCAAGATCCTTCCCCAAATTTCAGGAGGTGTTCCGGGGAAAATGGTCTGCCTGTTCCTTGGGCATTGGCTCCCCTGCTCAGGCAGCTGGGTGGGTCACCTGCTTAATTCAGGAATTTGTAGACCTGGASGAACAATGAGCTTCACCTTTACTCTGAGTGCTCCACCCTAGAGATTGGCTCTGTGCAATCTGTTCTCTTTAAGGCAGTGTGTTCTAAATGTGATGAGTAGCATTCTCAGTATATCAAGGGTCTCTTAGTCTATATCTGTGACACTGGCAGCATATCCAGAATGTAGTACACATTTGATAATTGCTTGCTGTTTGAAGAGAAGGTATTCTTTCCTATAAAATAAGATGTCTAAAAGAAATGCAGAGACAAAGATGAAACAGAGACTGAAGGAATGACCAACCTATAACTGACCCGACTTGAAATCCATCCCATGGGCAAGCACCAATCCCTGACATTATTAATAATACTCTGTTATGCTTGCAGACATGAGCCTAGCATAACTATCCTCTGAGAGGCTCTATCCAGCAGCTGACTGAAACCGATATAGTTACCTACAGCCTAACATTGGATGGAGTTCATTGACTCTTATGGAACAGTTGGGGAAAGATTGAAGGCCCTGAAAGTGAGGGGAACCCCAGAGGAGGACCAATGCAGTCAACTAACCTCGAAATATGGAGGCTCTCAGACACTGAACCACTAACCAAGGAACACACACAAACTGAAATGAGGCTGTAAGACCCCCCAAAAACGGGGTGCACCCTGCACCTCATGCCTCGGAAAGCAACACCCCAAATCACTCGCGAGAAACAGTCTTGATGCAACTGCATGAGGATTTTATTGGGGTACCAGTATACTGGGATTGACTCATAACCACGCAGGGTCAGGAGTTCGACCTCGAGTGTCCAGAGCAAGGGGTTTTTAATGCCAAAAACCGCAGAAGGGGAAGGGCTTGGGGAATTCAGATAGAGAGGTTGCAGTTAGATCATAAGGCAATGCATCCCATCTCTGAGGACCGGGTGTAACTGCATTCCGCAAGATGGATTAACTGCATTCCACAAGATAGGTTGGGCAAACATCAACTATCTRTAGAATGCAGAACAACCYTTGTGGTTAGYTAKTTCCTGGAATAGAGGTCAGGGAAGGAAAAGGAAGGTGCTACAGAGTAMGGACTTAAGATTTTTACAAACTGGTGGCACTCTGGCCTTTCAAAGCAGGATTTTCTGGGGGTAAATAAACAAAATTTCAAGGCAGGATCTTTCAAGGCCTTCAGCACATATGGAGCAAACAAGTAGCTTAGTCTCTGTGTGTAGACCCCAAAACTGGGTGGAAGCTCTCCTAAAAGGCATAGCCTAACTGTGGTATTCATTCTCCAACAGAGCTGGCTAGTGAAGGCTTAGTGAGAGAGGATGTGCTTTATCTGACAGAAACTTGAGGCACCAGTGTGAGGGAATAACCAGATGTGCCCTATCCTCTCAGAAGAGAAGAAATAGGGGGCAGGTAAGAGTCTCAGTAAAGGGGTATGGGTCATGAGTACAGCATTTGGGATGTAACTAAATAACTAACTAAATATAAATTGTTTGAAAATTATCCCTGATCACATACCCTTCCAATTCAAAAGGAGTAACTCTCCAAAACTGGTAAATAGAAATGTTTCAAAATGCATCAGAAAAATTTAAAGCACATACTTAAAATATTGATAGAATGAATAATATAGTAACTGTCAAATTTGTCAAAGCTTCCTTTTCATTCCTTTTTTTTTTTTTTTACTAATTTTTGTTGGCATTAACTATCTTTTCAACTGTACAACAAGAAAATGGATTATATTGTGCTAAATTAGGTTCTAAAGTGTGAAAACATTTCAGTTTATGTAATGTAAATGTAGAATGCTGACATTAATTTCACAAAAATAATACATGTTACTGTACCTTGGCTGTATATAAATTTCAATATTTCTATAAAGGCATTTATTCATATTCTTCTTAAGTTGTTTTCTGTCAGTGACTTGTCAAAAATATAATTTATTTTGTATAGTATCCCAAACATAGTATAAATTTGTCTTAACTCATAGTGTCTACACATCAATTATATTTTGAAAAGTAAAATAATGTCTATCAATACACAATGCTGTGCTTCTGTATTCATTAGAATGACAATACAAATGTATACATATAAACATTTGTATGTGCTAAACTATAGGACAGGATGCCTGTATGTAACACAAGGATAGCCTGGAAGAAATTGTTTGTTTTTAACCTCTGAGTAATTTCTAATATGATTGGGGACAATGAAAAATGCTGCAAATCCTTATAAAGCAATATATTCTCTTTTTATTGGATATTTTATTTATTTACACTTCAAATGTTATCTGCTTTTCCAGTTTCCCCTCTGAAAAACCCCATCCTATCCTCCTTCCACCTGCATCTATGAGGGTTTTACCCCACCCACCCACCTATTCCAGCCTAACCACCCTGGCATTGCCCTACACTGGAGCATTGAGCCTTCTCAGGACCAAGGGCCTCTCCTCCCACTGATGCCTGACCACCCTCTGCTACATATGCGGCTGGAGCATTAGGTCTTTCCATGTGTCCTCTTTGGTTCATGGTTTAGTCTCTGAGAGCTCTGGGGGTAGGGGGTAGGGGTCTAGTTGTTGATTTTTTTCTTCCTATGGATTGCAAACTCCTTCAGCTCATTCAGTCCTTTATTTAATTCCTCCATTGTTGACCCCATGATCAGTCTAATGTTTGGCTGTAAGCATCTGCCTTGGTATTTGTCAGCCTCTGGCAGAGACTCTTGGGAGACAGCTATATCAGGCTGCTGTCAGCAAGCACTTGTTGGCATCCACAATAGTGTCTGGGTTTGTTGTCTATGGCATGGATCCCCAGGTAGGGCTGGCTCTGGATGACTTTTCCTTCAGACTCTGTTCCATGCTTTGTCTCCATACTGCTTCCCTTGAGTATTTTGATCCACCTTCTAAGAAGGACTGAAGCATCCACACTTGGTSTTCCTTTTTCTTGAGTTCCATGTGGTCTGAGAATGGTATTTTAGGTCAAGTTCTCTCAAGTTTCTTTTTGGAGCACTCAGAGCTAAGAGTATTCCTCTTAGCACTGCTTTCATTGTGTCCAATAAGTTTGTGTATGTTGTGCCTTTATTTTCATTAAATTCTAAAAATTTCAATATTTCTTTATTTCTTCCTTGACCAAGCTATCATTGAGTATAGCATTGTTTAGCTTCTGTGTGTATGTGGGTTTCAGATGTTTTTGTTGTTTTTAAATACCAACCTTAGTTTATGGTGGTCTGATAGGATGCATTGGATTATTTCAATTTTCTTGTATCTGTTGAGGCCTGTTTTGTGACTGATTATATGGTCAGTTTTGGAGATAGTACCATAAGGTGCTGAGAAGAAGGTATACTCTTGTTTTAAGTTGAAATGTTTTGTAGATATCTGTTAAAACTATTTGGTTTATAAGTTCTGTTAATTTCACTATGTCATTGTTTACTTTCTGTTTCCATGGTCTGTCCATTGATGAGAGAGGGGTGATGAAGTTCCCCACTATTATTGTGTGAGGTACAATGTGTGCTCTGAGGTTTAGTAAAATTTCTTTTATGAATGTGGGTGCTGAAGCATAGATGCTCAGAATCGAGTGTTCTTCTTAGTATATTTTTGATTTGCTGAATATGAAGTGTCATTCCTTATCTTTTTTGATAACTTTTTGTTGAACATCGAATTTATTTGAAATTAGAATGGCTACTCTGGCTTGTTTCTTGGGACCATTCACGTGGAAAATTGTTTCCCCGACCATTACTCTGATGTTGTGTCTGTCTTTGACACTGTGGTTCATTTCCTGTATGCAGCAAAATGTGGGGTCCTGTTTACATATCCAGTCTGTTAGTCTACACTTTCTTATTAGGGAATTGAGTCCATTGATGTTAAAGCTATTATGCTTCCTGTTGTTATTATTATTAGAGGTGGAATTATGTTTGTGTGGCTATCTTCTTATTGGTTTGTTGAAAGAAGACTACTTTCTTGTTTTTTCTAGAGTTTAGTTTCATTCCTTGTGTTGTAGTTTTCCATCTATTATCTCTTTTAGGGCTGGATTTGTGCGAAGATATTGTGTAAATTTGATTTTTGATGGAATATTTTGGTTTCTCCATCTATGGTAATTGAAAATTTTTCTGNTTCCTTTTTCTTGAGTTCCATGTGGTCTGAGAATGGTATTTTAGGTCAAGTTCTCTCAAGTTTCTTTTTGGAGCACTCAGAGCTAAGAGTATTCCTCTTAGCACTGCTTTCATTGTGTCCAATAAGTTTGTGTATGTTGTGCCTTTATTTTCATTAAATTCTAAAAATTTCAATATTTCTTTATTTCTTCCTTGACCAAGCTATCATTGAGTATAGCATTGTTTAGCTTCTGTGTGTATGTGGGTTTCAGATGTTTTTGTTGTTTTTAAATACCAACCTTAGTTTATGGTGGTCTGATAGGATGCATTGGATTATTTCAATTTTCTTGTATCTGTTGAGGCCTGTTTTGTGACTGATTATATGGTCAGTTTTGGAGATAGTACCATAAGGTGCTGAGAAGAAGGTATACTCTTGTTTTAAGTTGAAATGTTTTGTAGATATCTGTTAAAACTATTTGGTTTATAAGTTCTGTTAATTTCACTATGTCATTGTTTACTTTCTGTTTCCATGGTCTGTCCATTGATGAGAGAGGGGTGATGAAGTTCCCCACTATTATTGTGTGAGGTACAATGTGTGCTCTGAGGTTTAGTAAAATTTCTTTTATGAATGTGGGTGCTGAAGCATAGATGCTCAGAATCGAGTGTTCTTCTTAGTATATTTTTGATTTGCTGAATATGAAGTGTCATTCCTTATCTTTTTTGATAACTTTTTGTTGAACATCGAATTTATTTGAAATTAGAATGGCTACTCTGGCTTGTTTCTTGGGACCATTCACGTGGAAAATTGTTTCCCCGACCATTACTCTGATGTTGTGTCTGTCTTTGACACTGTGGTTCATTTCCTGTATGCAGCAAAATGTGGGGTCCTGTTTACATATCCAGTCTGTTAGTCTACACTTTCTTATTAGGGAATTGAGTCCATTGATGTTAAAGCTATTATGCTTCCTGTTGTTATTGTTATTAGAGGTGGAATTATGTTTGTGTGGCTATCTTCTTATTGGTTTGTTGAAAGAAGACTACTTTCTTGTTTTTTCTAGAGTTTAGTTTCATTCCTTGTGTTGTAGTTTTCCATCTATTATCTCTTTTAGGGCTGGATTTGTGCGAAGATATTGTGTAAATTTGATTTTTGATGGAATATTTTGGTTTCTCCATCTATGGTAATTGAAAATTTTTCTGSGTATAGTAGCCTGGACTGGCATTTGTGTTCTCTATGTTCTGCTGCCATCTGCCCAGGATCATCTAACTTTTAGGGTCTCTGGTGAGAAGTCTGGTATAATATAACATATAAAGATCTGACTTTATATGTTACTTGACCTTTTCCCCTTACTGCTTTTAAATTTATTTGTTTTGTGCATTTGGTGTTTTAATTATTATGTGACAGGAGGAATTTCTTTTCTGGTCCTATCTATTTGGAGTTCTGTGAACTTCTTGTATGTTAATGGGTATCACTTTCATTAGGTTAAGGAAATTTTCTTCTATACTTTTGAGGAAGATATTTACTGGCTCTTTAAGTTGAAAATCTTTGCTCTCTTCTATACCTATTTTCCGTCTCATTGTATCCTGGATTTCCTGGGCATCTTGGGTTAGGAACTTTTTGCATTTTTCATTTTCTATGCCTGTTGTATCAGTGTTTTGTATGGTATCTTCTACCTCTAAGATTCTCTCTTCTATCTCGTGTATTTTATTGATGTTGCTTGCATCTATGACTCCTGATCTCTTTTCTAGATTTTCTACCTCTAGGGTAGTGCCACCTTTTGATTTCTTTTTTTTTTCTATTTCCATTTTAGATCCTTGATAATTTTGTTCAATTCCTTTACCTGTTTAGTTGTATTATCCTGTAATTCTTTAAGAGATTTTTGTGTTTCCTCTTTAAGGGCTTCTAGCTGTTTACCTGTGTTCTCCTATATTTCTTTAAGGGATTTATTTATATCTTACTTAAAGTCCTTTATCATCATAATGAGATGTGATTTTAAATCCAAATCTTGCTTTTCCAGTGTGTTGGGGTATACAAGACTTGCTGTTGTGGGAGAACTGCATTCTTATGAGGCCAAGTCACTCTGATTTCTAATGCTTAGGTTCTTGAGCTTGTCTCTCACCATCATTTTTATCTCTGGTATTAGTTGGTCTTGCTGTCTCTGACTGGAGCTTGTCCCATGGCCTGTGAGCCTGTGATCATAGRTGTGTCAGCATTCTGGGAATATCAGCTCTCTCTTGGGCACAATTTGGATAAGGAGGGCTGTGGGGCAGCCTTGGCTTCAGGTTGCAGATGGTTACCTGAAGCATTTTGTTCCCAGCTGCTCCTCTGTTCCTGTGCCCTGTGCACTTCTGGTGGGTCCCTCTTTGAACAGTTATTGGAACAAAAGTGGTGTTCTCACCTCTGGGCTTAGGAGTGAGAACATTCCTTGGAGACCACTTCTCTCCTGGCAGCATTTTTGAGTTCAGATGACTGTGGGGCAGCCTTAGCTCTGGCGCACAGCCGGAGACTTGAAGGAACAATATACTCTTGAATTGATCACCAATGTCCACAGAGAAGGCATCTGGTTGCAAACATGATAATTTGTATGTTTAATTATTTATAAGGTTCCAATGGTTACGTTTCTAAAAATGTTTCTATGAAAATGTCTCTCTATAAATCAATGATACACTATAATACCATTTCATCTTTTCTGGCAGCCATGCAGAACAAACACTTTCATTACAATAACCTTCTCTTAGGGTTTATCAAAAGGATCCAGAATGTCCTAATGACTTTTAGAGTTGAGAAAAGATGGAGCAAACAATACATACCCCATCGTATAAAAATATGCCAACCCTGAGCTGTTTAATATTTGGTTTCCCGACAACACATTTCAGTTCAGACAGAATACCAGTGATGCACTCCAGAGAAATATATAATGAGGTGAGATGGAAAATCTTGTCTTGTTACAGATATGAATTCAATCCATCCTTTCTTTCATGTGAGACAATATTCACAGAAGGAAAGCTGCTGACATGTCATAACTTCACTGACACTGAAAACCCTTTCTCCTTTAGTTCTTTAGTTAGTGTTCTTAGCTGCCACCTGAACAAAAAGGGACTGTGCAGAGTAAATTGTTAGAGCTGTGCAGAAGTTAAGAATATATAGTTAAGCCTGAATATTCATTTTCCAATAATTATGTCACAATCAGAATTTTTTGCTTCATAAAATATAAATAACATAAATCACTGCTTGGTTATATCATTTTCTGTGTTGCTATGTTCAAAATCTACTGTATTGTAAATTTGCCAGAAGGAGCTCAAGCTATAAAAGTGTAGAGGAGACAGTGGTGGAGAGGGAAGAATGAAATAATAATGGTTTATTTTTTCAAACCCATAACATTGGCATTTAGCTGTCAGGAGGAGGTTTGTCCCTTCAAATCCAGCCTGTGGATCCACTCTGAGTGCTGCTGTAAAGCCAAAGCTTGTGTCGATACTATATCCCCAAGTCTTTCATGTAACTGCTTTTAAAAAGGCCTAAACAAATATATTAGTGCTTTTAAAATTAAAATGACTCTTGCTAAAAATAATAATTTGTGTTTCATACTATTGCATATAATTGTTTTCATTACTAAAAACTGACTCCAATAATTAATCCATGCCTTAGAGAAGTCCTTGAGTATGCAAATAGAGCTTTTGTGGAAAATGACATTAAATTTGTGAACATATACTATAAAATTTTAAAATATTAATACCTTTTGGAATATGTATTCCATTCTCAAAGGGATCTATATATGAAATTTCTGTCGTGTGTGTGTGTGTGTGTGTGTGTGTGTGTGTGTGTGTGTGTGTGTATGTGTGTGTTTTAAAGTACCTAATCATAGAGTTCTCTTCTGGTATTGCCATCTCATTTAGCCTTGCTGTGTTTTTCTTACATTGTGGGGAGCATGTTCACAGGCCTGGTATAAAAATAAATAAAGATTGACATTCAGCCTTGGAGTCCTGATTTAGCTTCTAAGTGACCATGTTTCCTTCCTAACTTAGTTTCTGCCCTGTAGAAACTTTGCTTCTTCAACTTTAAAAGAGGGTAAAACTATGTGTCCTTAGTCACTTTTTTATTACTATTAAAACTATTTGAAAATATTTTTATAAACAACAATGGAAGTTTTCTTTTATTTCTAGTTGGTTTTTTTGCTTTTGTTTGCTTTTATTTATTATTTTTGATTTTGTTGGCTAAAGGGTTCAAGATCAAGGTGGTAGCACCTACATAGATTCTGCTGAGGATCTCCTTTCTGTTCCTACCATAGCAGTGGTATCAAATGGCCAAAGAGTATGTAGAGCTAAGGTCTCTCACATTTCTTAATGAAGCCTACAAATTCTATCACAGACTCCTCTATGATTCTCTTCCAAGTGATCTACCAAAAAATGTCATCAACACGAGTTACAGAATACATTGCCAATAAGTCCAATTTTGGGAACATGTTTTATCTCTTCCCCCAGTAGAATTAATGTAATTTTTCATTCTTAAAAGGCTAATAACTTTTTTTTTTTTTTTTTTTTTGGTCAGAGAAAACATTTTGAATGATTACTGAACTCATTTTGGTCCAGGCAGGACCAGGAGTGGGTATGGTTGGTCTCCCTTCTGGAAAAAGGGTTTTGTTTAAGTCTATAGTGATTGTAGTTGAGGCAGCGAGGGTATAGGCTTGATCTCTAGCAGTCATTGAAGACAATGAAGCTAGTAGGAGCCTAGGGGGAAATCCATGAAAAATGGGCTCCCAGAGCTTTCCATCCTCCTTGATGGATGTATTTAGACAATTAGTGACCATGTCTGAAATGAGTCTTCTTCACTTAGACATCAACCAATCTAGCATTATAGCACTCCTGTCTTCCCACCTCCCACCCACCTCAGGTGGGTTCAGTCATAGAATGGCAGCCATTATTACCAAAGAAACTGTTGTTAGCTTAGTACTTTTTCTGCCTGGACTCCGATGCTGTAAACACAGAGAGGAGTAGGAGCTTCTGCTTGTCTAAGGAGGTGGTAGAACAGAGTCAACACCACCATCTCGTTTCTAATATACCCCAAGCATCCAAAGCCAAGAATTTCATCAGCTCCTGGGGACCCCAAACACTGCCCCATTTTACCTCCAGGATGTAGCTAGTCTTGCAGGCGCGATAAAGTCAGTCCAAGGCATCCACAATACCAATAAAGATGGGGCCTAAGGCTTCTACAGTGTCTTGGATCAATGGCAGGGAGTGGTTCTAAAAGCAGCCGACATGCTCTGCGACTCTATCTCCACATCAGCCACTTCACAGACACACTTGGAATGTTATTGCAGATTATTATTAAAACTGTATTTTGGATTTTCTATGAGAGTATCCTCTCTACTTCCCAAAGAAAAAAGACATACAAATGCTAATGGAGTAAAGACAAGACAGGGAGACACCTACAAAATGGTTCTAAAAGTAACACATAAAAATTTTAATAAGTTCAAATTTATTGAGTGTTTCTTATTTAGTATTCCTTTAAGTGGGTTTTTAATAAACTGATAGATATATAAAGTACCTTGTCTCCTGAAAAATTCTGTTTTTGCACTAATGTATATATTGTCTAACAGTATAAGCACCTTATTTCTAAATTGGCTAATATTTGCATGTAAATACCTTTATCTTAGCAATTGCTTCCTAGATAATTTTTTTCTTGCATCTTATAGATATCACACAGCAGAACTTAAAATAATTACATTGTGAAAACCTCTGTTTTTAAAATTGGATTATTTATTTCATTTAAATTTACAGCATTTTTTGTTGAGAAAGATTAATTCATATCTCATTATTCCCTTGTGTGTACTGTGTGCTTTCTCCTTAATTTCTATCAGTATTTTACTTTTTTTGTATTTAGATGTCTATAAAATACCAGAACTTCTGCAGCATAAACTTTAGCAAAACAGGACAAAAATTAAAAGTATAAATGAACAGAAATAAACAATTTTAATCAAAAGAATCTGAGAACTCACCTTAATCATTAATTTTAAAGTAACTGAAATGATCAAATGAATGAGTTAGTTTATGAAATAAAATAAAACAAATTAAATAAAAATTTCTGAAAGGCCAGCTGAAGTCATAATGAAGAATACAAATTCACATAAACAAATACATACTTGAAGATGAAGGCATAGCTCATAAACAAGTAATACAACTGTAAATATTACTTTATAATGAATATAAACAGAAAATAATAGTTTTATTATTATTATTATAGTAAATTACTAACTTTGGTGGCTCCACATAAATCAAATTTTGTGCAGAACACATGACTATATCATTTCTTACTATGCTAGAGTCAAATTATAAGGAGATGACCTTAGCTTTTTCTGTAAGTTCCAGTAGAACATATTTAATTTTTGTGATGTTTTTCCCTTTTCTCATTTTCAAAAAACATGTTCTGCAGCTTCTAAAAGCTCTTTATATTTCTTAATTTACAGACGCATCCTGTTTGGAAGCTGCTTATGAGTTAGCTCTTTTTAGCACTGTATTTTTTTCTCTGCATAAGACAGCAAAAGTTTCCATAAATGATAGGTTTAACAAATCTTTGGTTTCCATTGGACCTACTCATATAATCCATGTTAATAATATGTATTAAACTTTATAGTTCCAATCTTTTTTTGCTATGCTGGATGATGCCTTAATAGTTTCTATGGATCGAGACATAGTATTTTCAGAAATTTCACTAAAGAAAGTAGCCTTATACTGAATATAAGAGCTAACTACCATATCATAGTATAAAATTTGAAAGCAAGGAACAAAACGATGTGGTGGCTCAGTTGTAACAACAACAGCATTACAGAAATCATATTTTAAAACTAATGGGGTCTTTTGGTAGAAAACAATCTATCTTCTCCACTTAATTGAGGTTACAATTTAAGTGAAGGTCTTAGTTTCAACTGTTCCCCTCCTACATAAAGCCTGAGGGCTTCCTTTCTGACTTCTGTATGAATATAAAAATGTGGCAGCAAGTCATTAGTGCCCAATTTCAGGCCTTTATACTTTAGGTAATATATTTCTTAGCAAATTAAAAATCTATAAAAATAGTTTTACTACTAGGACTACAAATTTAGCCAAAGGCACACTTATATTTTGTGGTAATATTGCTTCAAAACATTGTAAGTATCATTTGCACTGTAATATCAAAATCCCTTTGTGTACAGAGCAGAGTTTAATTTCAGGGCACAGCACAGGATTATTTCAAACAATAAATATGAAGTATCAGATACTTAAAAATAAAACTCTAGGCATATTACCTGATATTTAATAATCTTATCGAAGCAACAGGAAAATGTACCAGGATAAATAAGTAATCAGAAGTTGTAGAATTCCTAGTTGTTTATAAGTTGCCATTCTCTATAACTCAATTTATTTACTAAAATGATACATATTTATAGTTGCAAATTAAAATATTTTTATGGAGGTTACTATCTATAGAATCAAGATGATATATGTTTGCTCCTAAAAGCCTCAAAGATATTCTTCTGTATTATAGACTGCAAATGAAAAGGTCTAGTGTCAAGATTTAGTTGATTGCAGCATAATGCAGAGAAAGAAGAAAGGTGAAGCATTCAGTAAAAGTTCAACAAAAGTTCTTCACTATTTACTAGAAGGTCAAATGTAATCTTTAGAATAAAAGAGCAATACACAATTAGGAATTGTGTTGAGGTAAATGATCACAATTGCTATCTCTAAACTTGCCCTGGGAGGTAAATCTTCCTTACTGTTTTCCATCTGAACCAGAGAGACTTTCCTCATGGACCAAATATTGTTCATGTTATAAAGTTTAACCACTTAGTTGATGGAGTTTGAAAGGATCCATGAAACCAGTATTCTCAAAAGATACTTAAAACTTTTAGCTATTTAAGAAGGTTTTACATGAACTCAAATTATGTCACCTTCCCTGATCATTTTCTTTTTTCCAGGCCCTATCAGCTGCCCTTTGTTTCTTTCCATCAATTTGATGACTTCTTTTTTGATATTCATTGTTCTGTATATGTGTATGTGTTTGTGTGTTTATGTATGTGTGTGTGTATATGCAACTATAGCTCATATATATATGTATATACATACATATATATATATAAGAGTTCACTGCTATTTTTTATGTGTACATATGTTTTCAAGGCTGATCACTTTGCATTAAACAACTGATAATAATACTCATCCCTGAGAGAAGCTCTACTCTTAGTAGTCATTAGTTGCTGTAATTCTTTGTCTAAGAGTTGGATTTCATAAAAATACCCACTTCTATGTTAACAAGTTCATACATATTACAAATTTTTCAGTCTTGTTTACTTAGCCATATCTAGAAAACACTTTTCACAGCAGACTTTTGGTATTTATGCTATTAAAATCATTCTACTCCTTCTTTCACAATGGTGTCTGAGCTATAAATGTAGCTGTTATCATTAGAGATAAACTTTCTACAATCTGTTGATGTCTATAATTTTTAGTTGTGATTTTCTCTGGTGGTATCCATTTGCAGTAAAGAGAAGCTTTTTGATGAAGGTAATTCTCACTTACCTGTGAGAATAAGAGTAAAATTTATAATGGAATGAATTATGCCTCTTTAACAAAGTGCCAGTAGTAGATTATCAAAGGTTCACTTCTTTACTAGCCCATGGAAGTTGTCCGTGCTATCAGGCATGATATTTTTCCTACTGAGTAGACCTTAAGTCCAGTAGTTGTTAGTTGCCACCAAGATTTGAGTAAAACTTAGTATACCTTAATGCATTTCTTGCTATACTTGTAACTGTTGTTGTGTCTTGGTAGGACTGTTTAATTGCTTCTACTCTTAACTTAGATAGTACTTTCTGGAATGAAGGATGTTAAACTGAAGGAAAAGGGCTTTCAGGTGAGATGATGTAGAATTATCTACATCCTATATACTAACTATGCAGATTCTTAACCAATAGGGCCAAATTTCAACCTAAAAGAGACAACCAAGAGCCACATATATAATTTACATTGTTTTGGGAGTAACTTGGATTAGAGAGGGATTATGGGACTTTCAGGGAGGGGGGATACAGGAAAGGGAAATCATTTGAAATGTAAATAAAGAATATATCGAATAAAATAAAAACCCTTTTGACAAAATCCCAACTGATTTTATGAGAAAAGTCCTAGAAAGGCTATGATATAATAAAGGCTATAGGTGACAAATTCACAATGAACATTATTGTCAATATAGAGAAATTTCATAGCAATCTCATTAAAATCAGTAATAAAACAGAACTACACTCTAGCCCCACTCATTTTCAATGTTCTGCAGGAAGAACTAGCTGGTGCAGTATAAAGAGAGGGAAATTAAAGAGACTCATAAAAGAAGTAAAATTTCTCAGTTTTTAATTAATATAATATATATTTAAAAATCTCAAAAATCCCATCAGCATCCTTCTAGAAACAATCAACTGTTTTTTAAAGTGACAGCATACAAAATCAACATACAAAAGTAAGTTTTCTGTACATCAACACAAAAATAATCAGAAAGAGATCATGGACACACTCACACTTACAAAAGCATAAAAGATACTATATTATCTTTGAATAAATTATCCAAGAATGTGAAAGACCTATCAATGAAAATTGCAAATTTTCAAAGAAAAAGTGAGATAGACACTAGGAAAAGGAATGAGACCATATGTTCATAGATAGTTAGACTTTATAGTGTCAAAATGACCATCCTACAAAAAGCAATTTACAGATTCAACACACTTGCAATCAAAATTGAAATACCCACAATACTCTTCATAGAAATGAAACAAACCCTAAACTACATATACTATGAGAGAAAACCATAAATATCCAAAGCACTCTGAAATCTTGTAAACCCAAAGACTTCCTTACAGCCAATGAAACAATTAACTGGGTGAAGAGGGCGCCCACAGAATGGAAAGGAATATTTGTCAGCTACACATTTGACAGAGGATTTACATCAACAGTGTAAAATGAACTGAAAAACAAGAATCAAGTAATCCAATAACCAATAAAAACTAGACCAGAGATCTAAACAGAGATCTAAACATAAAGTAAATAAAATGGCTAAAAAGTGCTTACTGAAATGATATGGTAATCTAAAATTATAAGTTAATTTAAATGGCAGAATACTACATAAAATGAGAGAAGTGAATTTTGTGTTTTATAAGGCTTATTTAAATTAATAAGTTCATCCTGTCTAACACTGTTAAATTTGAGCCGTCACTAAGTCATCTGTTAGAGTCAAGAACACAACATGAAACACATTATATCTTTTTATCAATAATTGAAAGTCTAGTAAGAAGTACAGAGGATATAAGCAATGATCTACAAAAAATTCCAAAGCCATTAAATTAAAAAAGGTACTTAATAGAACATAGAGAATTAAGGTGGATGTTAGGAGGGCACAATTGCCAGCATAGTAAGGCAAATACATAAATATTGAGTAAGCAACACTCACATGTTGGTGGCCACCAATAGCTGTCTAACTAGATTTAATGCCCASTCAAAAAAGGGGAAACCTCCAAGAGAGGATGACATTTAAATAACCTCAGCACTGAAGATAATGAAAGCAGCCCTCATGGATGGAAATAACTGGTCCATTGGAAAATGTGCATAAATCATCATATTTGTAAGAGAAATGTCGAGAAACAAGTTAGAGATTCAGAGTAAAGCCTGGAGATAGAGGAGAGGTAGATCTTTCAAGATAGACAGTATCTTGAAAGTATTGCTTGGGAATATGCCTTTGCTTTGTCCTACTGGTTAATGGTGGGAGAGAATCCATGTGAAAAAAAAAAAAAAAAAAAGCTGAAGAAACAACGAAGATACTACTGCCAAGCATGTAATCAAATAGTTTAAGGTTGTGAACAGCCAAGGTGAAAAATACCAAATAGAAATCTAAAAACAAAAACAAAAACAAAAACAAAACAAAACAAAATCTTCCATCGAACATTTAGAAAGATGTCAGAGCATTATAAGGTGTACATAATTCTGGAAATATCATAATATGCCATAAAAATGACAAAAAGTTTTTCTAGCCTTATGAAGAACAACATAAGATCAATATTGGTTTCCAACCCATTTAGTATATACAGCAGCTACATAATGATTGTAGTTGGGGTTGGGGACTGTAGTTGGGGTTGCAGATTATAGTTGTAGATTCTGATTCACTTAGAAATAAAGCATCTCTTTTTGTGCTATTTTATAGTCATAAAGTATTAATCACAAGATAATTCTGGAGAGATTTGTGCAAACATAGCTTTATTTAATTATTTCAAGTATAATTTATAAAAGTGAGTTCAGGGCTGGAGAGAATGCTCAGTTTGTAAATACTTGCTGCATAAGCAGGAAGAATTGAGTTAAATCACCAGAACCAATGAAAAGAAAATAAAGGAGAGAGGGAAAGGGGGAGGAAGAGGAAGAGGAAGAGGAAGAGGAGGAGGACACAGCWACCAGATGTGGTGATGCATGCTTGCTATCCTAGACCTAAAGAAGACAGTAATATTCTTGAGGTTTGTCAGCCAGCCAGCAAGTGTAAACATATGCATGCAGACTTACACACAGATGTGCAAAAGCTCACAAACTAAGTTCAGCAAGCACCATTCCTGCTACATAGAAATACCGAAACCTGGCAAGCTTTTGATTCAAGTCCATAACAATGAAGCATCTCCTTATTTATCCACCTAGTCACCAGCCTTAACCTAGAGCTATGTTGCTTTGAAAAATGCTTTGAAAAATGCATTTACATGTGTAAGCTTCTGTCTTTGAGCTAAGGTTGAAAATTGACATGCCAAGCAGGAATCAGGATTTTTCAAAGGTGATCAAGCAATACCCAATGTTTCTCTATCAATGAAGATGTTTCTCTATCTATCAACTCTGGAACTGTAGATTTTTGCAAATATTTCAGATATATTAACACTACTAACACATGAGAAATTAAATTGTATTGTTAACTTGACTAGATTTGGATATTTCTAAGATCCGTGAAGGCATTGTCTTCCTTGGATCATTTCAGGTCCTACCCAAAATCTGGATCATTTGAAGTCAAAGTGTCACTCTAAATGTTGATCACAGCTTCTGGTGGCAGCYCACATCAAAGGACATGGAAGAAGGAAATATTTGCTTATTTCTTGCTTGCCCTCACTCTCAGAGGCAAGTTCATCTCGCTTGTTCCTCACTTGTTTACTGGWGTTAAAACTTCTTTTGAAATCCATTTTCTACTGAAAACTGACAGTTCTCTAGGACCTTCCTGGTATACCAGCACTTACTGAGACTGCTAAAATATCCAGTTCTGTGTATTAAATAGCTACCAGATATTTGGCCTTTTCATCACATAATAGCAATATTGAACTACTCAAACCACATCCTGTAAGCTGAAAATAAATTCTCTCCTCTCCTCTCCTCTCCTCTCCTCTCTCCTCTCCTCTCCTCTCCTCTCCTCTCCTCTCCTCTC
>BDUI01008198.1:39209-51071 GCA_002335545.1 Apodemus speciosus
CATTTAAATAAATTATCTAATGAAATATTTATTAGATAAGTGACCTACCTCTGAACAATAGACCCAGCCCTTTTATTTTATATTTTTGAATAGTGTATCATTGCTACCCATTTCAATAAGATACAATGTGATATGCTAACACATGTATACATCAGGTACTGATTGAATTAGGATAATTATCATTTTCTCTCTTTATTATTTGCTTATAATATATTTTTCAGATTTATGGCCTCTAAATCTTTGTAAATATATAATAGGTTATTGCAAACTCTTCTTATTCTACTATGCTATGAGAATTCCATCAAGTTCTTGATAATTATTTTGATACATGTTGCATCCCATCTTATACTCCTTGTCCTTTGTCTTCTCAGACTCTAGCAATCTCTAGTCTACATGTTACTTCACATGGGAGAAAGAACATACRGMCTTTATCTTCTCCTACTTGCCAYAGCTTCTTCTACTTGGTGTAATATTCAACAGTTCTGTACAACAACACAGCAAAGTTGCAGGACCCAAAAACAAACAGGCAAAACCTCAATAGAATTTTATACATAAATAAATTAATGTGATAAATAATTTATTATGAAAACATCCCACTTCAAAGTAGCTAAAAAAATACTAGGAATAAATTCAACCCAGCAATGAAAGACMTRTATGATGTACATGACTTAACACTGAGGGTAAGAGAAATGAAAAAAGATTCAGTAGACAGACATGAATGAAGGAATGAACCTTCTAACTCCATGTGTTGCAACAGTTACTATTGTCAAATGCCCATAGTAGCCAAAGCAATTCATAGACTCTATGCAGTACCCATCAAAAGTCCCAATAATATTCTTCATAGAATTAGAGGAATCTTAAAATTCAGATGGAGACAAGAGCAAAAGGAACAAAGCCAGGTATCACAACACTTGGGTTTTGCCTGTTCTTAACAGGTTGTCCACATAGTTAATATAAAAACTTAATACTTCTCTGTATATTTTGCGTGACAGTTCTTTGTTAACTATGTCTTTCTCAAACCTGTCTCCTRCAAAACATTTTCTTTAGTTTGTGCCTTTTGAGTCTCCTGGTGATGTCTTAAAAGAGCATAAGTGTTTAGTTTTAATGAAGTTCATCTTATCAATTATTTCTTTGCTRGATCCTACCTTTGATGTTATATATAAAAAAAGACATTGCCATAGCCAAGGTCACCCAAATTCTCCCCTATGTCATCTTCTAGGAATTTTATAGCTTTGCATTTTGTTTGTGTGGGCATTCACTTTACTTTTGTTTATATTAGACACTTGATCAGAAACAAAACAGAGAAGAGATTAGATGGCTATAAATGCAAATGGTATAGGGGACAGTATACATGAAGTTTTATCACAAGAACTGACTTCCTCAAATCATTGAGGMTGAGAAATCCTACAGTCTGCTATCTGCAAAGTCAGTGGCCTATTTCAGAGCCCTAGATTGGTATGTGGTGTGAAACTATCAGACATCCAGTCCAAGTCTGAACACCAGAGAACAGGGAATGCCAGGGGTATGGGGCAGAAGACAGAGAGTCCTGCTCACACAGAGAGCATGACAGCATGCTTCCCCTTCCTGCTTGCCTTTAGAGAAGCTCCTCTTCTCTCATGGGCTTGCGGGTTCTATTACACATGGGTGAGTAATGCTTGCTCTGGCTATTCTTCCAGTGCTAATCTGTTCTGGAAGGATTCTCAATAGCTACATCTGGAAACCATGCTTTGCCATGTCTTTAGGCATCCCTTTGCTCAGTTAGCCCACTCAGACCTTAACATCGTTAATTTTTATGAAAGGAACAGGTTCTAGATCTAGGTTTGTTTTTCYTTCTTTTTGTCATGTTTTATCGATTCTTTGTGCATTTCATATTATCCRCCCCAATCCTTCTGTATCCACCTTCTACCCTTGCAATCTATCCATAAAAGAAAAAAAGATAAAAGAACATAAAAACAAACAAACAAAATATGAGCTCTCTGGGGAAGCTCTAGTGTGTCACGGTATGTCCAATACCGTGGGCTTTTCCCCAAATACTTTACTTGCAAATAAATGTTCATTGCAATGGTTCATTGGTTTGGTTTGAGGGTTCTGGCTTCTGCCACACTATCAACACTGGATCCTCATCAGGACTCCTCTCAGATATCCTGATGTTGCCCTGTGTCATGGAGAGCCTATACTTTTAGTTATGCAGGACTGGCRCCTTCATGCACTCCGACAGTTCATAGATGGGTTAGATGTTGGGCTGGACCAACTCAAAAGTGGATGGTGGCTGTGCCGCTCAGCCCAACAATTCTCTTGCACCCTCCCCAACAGGAATAGCTCTCCTGCGTGGGCTAGGCAAGGAGTGGGSCCAGCTCTACTGCTTGTGGCAGATGGCAAGAGGCAGGAGTGGCTCTCCTGTGCTCTTGCCATCAGAGTCAGCTTCCCTGCACCCACACTACCAAGGCCAGCTTTCCCACACTGCCCAGGAAAGGGATCTATCTGGTCCAGTTCTACCCACTTCAGGCAGAGAAAGGCAGGAGGGAAAGGGATCTCTCCTGAGCCCGCACTACTGCATGACTGGCAGGGCAGGCTAGCTTTCTAGCACACATGCTCTCTGGGGCCACTAGATTTGTTTTTCATGTGGTTGGTTCTTTGTTTTGTTTTAAAATTGGATTTTTTCCATTGAATTGTCTTTGCAGCTTTACCAAACATCAGTGGCCTCTACTTATGTGGGTCAGTTTCTATGATTTCTATTGATGTATTTGTCTATTAACAACGACATCTTTAAATTGCCATTGCAAACCTCTTTTGTAACCATGAATCACTGTGATAGTTTTATATATAATGTAATATGTTCTTATATTTTACCTTTCTAAGATATAAAATTGCAATGCTCAGGTCTATCCTCTCTGGGAACTGTAATTTTCCCTATTCTCTGTGTTGCATCTTACACATGGCCAGAACTCAATATGTGATGATTAAATGAATAAGCGAAGTTTTTAGGAGAGCATAGAAAATGGGATTGATGAAAGAGACACTGGAATCACAGCACAGCTAGAACCTACCTGGTTCTGTGATGGAATAAATTTGGTAAAGGGATGTCCAATGGAATTTGCCAAAGAATTGAAAATGTCAGCCAAAGGCCTTTAGGATGTCAAAATTCTAGAATTTTCTTGACTCTTCCAGGTRTGCCTTTTGTCACTAGAGCTCCATGTAAGCTCTGTCCCAGCATCTGAAAGTGGTGACAGTTGCTAATTTAACTAAGTTTATCAGTTTTCCGTGCTATCGCCTTAGTTTTCCTTCAGGTGTGGGGATCATAAAGGCTCTCTCACATTATAATCAGTTGAGAAAGGTGTGAATTGAATAAGGACACTGTAACTCAGCCCAAAACGATTTAAGTCTCTAATGTAAGGAATTAGAGCAGTGAGTTGGCTAATGCTTGGGCATGGACTAACAAGGAAATGCAGGCTCTGGAGGAAACCTCTGGTGTTTTTGTGCCACAGCTGGCCTGTCCAGAGCGGAAGGTAGCCCTGGATCAGGGCACACATGATACCTCAGCTTTGTTTCCGTTGTAAGCACCATGCATATGTGTGACACCACTCATTTTGCAATAAGTCAGTGTGGAGAATAACTATTTTTTTCCAGATAAATTTTCATATATTCGCTTTTAAAGAAAATAAAAGAAACAAACTATTGCATGTTACACTTTATGAAAGGTCAGAGGCTTGCTTGTCATGGTGCAGTTCTGGATGGGCAGGAAGTCGGGGGAACCGCACAAATGAAATTGTTCATGCATTCTAAAAATACTTGTGGGGATCACTCCCTCCACTAGCTCTGTTAAAAGCCAATTCAGCAATGCTTCAGGTGGTTTCAGAAACACCTCATCCAACAGGGTTCCTCCAGAAGAGGAGGGGGAAAAGCTGGGTGCTTACTCTTTCCCCACAGATAAGCTCTTTNCCAGCTCTACTGCTTGTGGCAGATGGCAAGAGGCAGGAGTGGCTCTCCTGTGCTCTTGCCATCAGAGTCAGCTTCCCTGCACCCACACTACCAAGGCCAGCTTTCCCACACTGCCCAGGAAAGGGATCTATCTGGTCCAGTTCTACCCACTTCAGGCAGAGAAAGGCAGGAGGGAAAGGGATCTCTCCTGAGCCCGCACTACTGCATGACTGGCAGGGCAGGCTAGCTTTCTAGCACACATGCTCTCTGGGGCCACTAGATTTGTTTTTCATGTGGTTGGTTCTTTGTTTTGTTTTAAAATTGGATTTTTTCCATTGAATTGTCTTTGCAGCTTTACCAAACATCAGTGGCCTCTACTTATGTGGGTCAGTTTCTATGATTTCTATTGATGTATTTGTCTATTAACAACGACATCTTTAAATTGCCATTGCAAACCTCTTTTGTAACCATGAATCACTGTGATAGTTTTATATATAATGTAATATGTTCTTATATTTTACCTTTCTAAGATATAAAATTGCAATGCTCAGGTCTATCCTCTCTGGGAACTGTAATTTTCCCTATTCTCTGTGTTGCATCTTACACATGGCCAGAACTCAATATGTGATGATTAAATGAATAAGCGAAGTTTTTAGGAGAGCATAGAAAATGGGATTGATGAAAGAGACACTGGAATCACAGCACAGCTAGAACCTACCTGGTTCTGTGATGGAATAAATTTGGTAAAGGGATGTCCAATGGAATTTGCCAAAGAATTGAAAATGTCAGCCAAAGGCCTTTAGGATGTCAAAATTCTAGAATTTTCTTGACTCTTCCAGGTRTGCCTTTTGTCACTAGAGCTCCATGTAAGCTCTGTCCCAGCATCTGAAAGTGGTGACAGTTGCTAATTTAACTAAGTTTATCAGTTTTCCGTGCTATCGCCTTAGTTTTCCTTCAGGTGTGGGGATCATAAAGGCTCTCTCACATTATAATCAGTTGAGAAAGGTGTGAATTGAATAAGGACACTGTAACTCAGCCCAAAACGATTTAAGTCTCTAATGTAAGGAATTAGAGCAGTGAGTTGGCTAATGCTTGGGCATGGACTAACAAGGAAATGCAGGCTCTGGAGGAAACCTCTGGTGTTTTTGTGCCACAGCTGGCCTGTCCAGAGCGGAAGGTAGCCCTGGATCAGGGCACACATGATACCTCAGCTTTGTTTCCGTTGTAAGCACCATGCATATGTGTGACACCACTCATTTTGCAATAAGTCAGTGTGGAGAATAACTATTTTTTTCCAGATAAATTTTCATATATTCGCTTTTAAAGAAAATAAAAGAAACAAACTATTGCATGTTACACTTTATGAAAGGTCAGAGGCTTGCTTGTCATGGTGCAGTTCTGGATGGGCAGGAAGTCGGGGGAACCGCACAAATGAAATTGTTCATGCATTCTAAAAATACTTGTGGGGATCACTCCCTCCACTAGCTCTGTTAAAAGCCAATTCAGCAATGCTTCAGGTGGTTTCAGAAACACCTCATCCAACAGGGTTCCTCCAGAAGAGGAGGGGGAAAAGCTGGGTGCTTACTCTTTCCCCACAGATAAGCTCTTTWTACTAGCCAAGTGTAGTGTTATTAAATATAACTCTGATGCCCTTTGCTGTGGAGTAAGCAGTATATAGTGCTCAAAGCAATGGCTCGTATGCTCAAATTCTGTTTCACTCTGTGCTGTTGTTTTTAAAGCATGACAACCATCACTGGTAATCACTGGTGGTAATGTTGCCCACATGGTGATGTCAGCCACAGTTTTACCAGGTTTCTACATATAAAGGTTATCAGATCTATTGCCTTTGGGTTCTGTTTATATTTACCGTAGTTATACAAGTTTAACTGTGACTTACAAGGACATGCTTAGTCCAGTTGATTACATTGTCTGCCCTTCATTATGTCTAGAGTAGAATGAGGTTATATTTGAAGAATCTAACCCAAAGGATGAGAAAATAATAGGCAGACATTCTTTGGAGCTCCACGTCAGCATACTGTAGGGTAACATGAATTCTCACATAAACATTTTCTTTTAAATTATTCAACTTATTTTTCCAAATGTTTGTGATCTGTAAGAAATATATTTCTTTGAAATGAGGGTCCATGTCAACATCCCATTTGGAGTGAGACAAAGAAGATAATCTGCTAAAGGATAATTATTAGCTGGTCTCAACTGTTATTTTCAGAGCTTTGGTGGAAAGGAGGATGACTGATATGGTTGCCAAGGGAAACACTTCTGTGATTGGAAGAGAGGTCACACAGGTTTTTACGAAGGAAGAGGAGGGATGGCTTATTTTCCTCCACCTCTTATTTTCTTAATGTTGTTCGAAAAAATGAAAAAAAAAAAAAGGGAGCAAAATCAAGAATTGTCTCTTTGGCTCCTTATTCATTCTTCAAATTCACAAATGTCCGAGTAAAGAACCTACAAAGCAGTCTCCCTCCCAGAACCACTTCTCTTAGCATGATCCAATTTGTTARTTGAAGGTAGTATTGTTTATCTATGTTTATTTTGACCAATTAAAATACTGATTACTTATTGCTAAGGGTTATATTATTGAATTGTTGTGATACCAAAGTGCCCTGTGGTAATGGACTCAGAGAAGTATTATTTATGATACTGTGATGTATTGGAACTTTCGATGTGGAAGGAATAAGTTTGAATGGAAATCGAAGACACTCCTATGTCTCTCCATTAGATGCTTAGAAAGATTAATACAAACTGAGTTTTTATACTCATAAATAGGCTCTGCTTGAAAGCAGGATCTCAGAGGGCTGGGTCTGTGCTTGACTTTTTCACCTGTATTCTCAGCTCTAAGAACTATGTCTGGTATATATAAATAAATTACTGTTTAATGAAGAAACCCCTTTGTTCCTGATTACAACTGGTGAGAGTGCAAATCTAGGGTCAGAGAAAATAATAATCTTCTCTCCTTAAGCAATTCTAAAAATAAAAATTAAGTTAAAATAGATAAACCTCAAAGCTCTTTTAAAACTTCAAAGCATTCTGGGGTGACTCAGAAGCAAGTATAGACTATTAGAATACCAACCAAAACATGTATGCAAAATAATGTGTAACTCAGCAGCATCTGGATATTTTACTAGGAGGCTAGGAGAGGATCCAGAAAGAAAAACTCTCTTCTTGAGTGTTCCAAGTGTGCAGCCTTTCCTGAGGATTTGTCTTAATGTTGTAGGGATCCTTCCTTCCTTCCTTCCTTCCTTCCTTCCTTCCTTCCTTCCTTCCTTCCTTCTTTCCTTCCTTCCTTCCTTCTTTCCTTCCTTCTGTTCTGCCATCCTTCTTTCCTCTCTGTCTCTTTGTCTTTCTCTGTCTCTGTCTCTCTGTCTCTCTGTCTCTTCTTCTACAACCCCTGTCTCTCTTTCTCTCTCAATCATGGCTTTTGGGAGAAATTTCTTTGTTTATTTTCTATCAAGATACTCCTTTCCAATCAAGATAAAGACTTGGCAAAGGGGACACTTTGCTGGAATCCAGCCTTTCAGATAGATGTTTTACACAGATATGGGGATGAAACTATTGAAGGACATTTGCCTCAAACATGAAYAGTCTCATTGCTTATGCAAGTCCCATCTCAGAGTACAGACAAAATGTAGGCAGTCTCGATGCTCACAACAGCAATCATCACTCACTGAAAATGTATGGGTGTCAGAGACTTTATGAACTGTTTATTTTCCTTCCCTCTTTTTTTCCATCCTTTGTTTTCTTGTTAGTGAAAACAGAAGTGAACCTGTAGAAAGGCATAAGGCATTAGAAGTCCACAAACCATTCTTGTAGTGAAGGGCAGAAACTTGGAGGTTGATGGTCCCAGTGACTCCCACTTGTTTTTCGAAGGAATGCAGTATCTTTAGCAAAGAATGCAACTTGCCAATAGCTTATCGATCAGTGMAGAAATTGAATGTATTTTTTAACCTAGCAATGCTTGGTAAAGACAGTGTTTGTAAGAAAATTGTGAGGTTGACCACTGTAACTTTGAGGTTAATCACTACCATGAAGGGATGTGGAAATAGATATCAAAGATTACAGGAGCAAACAAGACGAGAAACAAGTGCATCCTGACATCTATAGTTACATCTATCTATATCATCTATCTCTCTCTGTGTGTATTCTATTTGTTTGATAACTCCCTAACTAGGATAGCAGCCACTYCTAAGATTATGACAACTATTTCACAACGACAGAGGTCACCCAAGGTATATATGTGCCCTCCATGAATTTAAGTGAGATGGAGTTGAGTCTGTTGAGTATGTGGGAGGGGCATTTCAGGCATTTATAAGGATTGACTAYGTAACCAATGACACTTTGATTTTGAAAAGTGGACTTCATATAGTCTGTTACATACATTGCATTCATTGGGAGACATAAGAACTATTTCTATAAGGGAAGAAATATGAGTACTTTGTGTCTATGGAGAGAAGGAGAAATTCACACACTAAAAATCCATGGCAAAACTATTGAAGCTGGACAGGACATACAGTACATCATGAATTCAAGAATAGGAGCTTAAATGATGAACCAAAGAAAATCACATATTTTTCTTCTTTTGATAAACTAATTTTGTTCTTTGCAAGAGAAGAAAGTGATGCACTTGTTGAATACTTTCTACATATCTGAAATCATCTCACGGTTTTACTTCCATTAACACATTTTATCTATTTGACAGTCTGATAAAATGAATCATCTAGGAGGTCACCAAGCTATGTTCCATGAATCTAGATGCTTTGTTGTTATATTATGGTATGTAAGCTAGGAATATTCTTTGAATTTTTAAATATTTACATAAATACTTATATAACACCTTCCATTGTCACTTCTTCTCTTGCAAACTGTAAAATACCTATGAGCTTGTCATTAAAAATGTTTTCCAATTAATGTCCTGTTATCTCCCACACCCACAATATTACAAATGAAAATATTGTGATGATTGTTTCTTCTCTTCTCTTCATAAGTAGAACAAAGGTTGAAACCAAGGTCTGTTGTATAATGCATGTTCTCACATTGTGACAGAAGAATGAAGAAAAGCTGTCCCTGGTGATGGCTGTGAGTGAAATGCTCAGTTAGAAATAATGATGAGCACCCAAAAGACTCCGTCCTGAGCAAACAGAGTTTCAGGTGCCAGCTTAGATAGAAATATCGGAGAAAAGCAGAGCCTTGAATCAGGGGAGGGCTAACTTGAACTAATGGTCACACTCATACCATCATGAAACTCAGAAGAAGAGACAGGTGAGATAGGAGAGAGAATTCGATATCACTGGATATTCTAGACTAGGCTGGAGATGAAGAAGGCAACAGGGTGGGCAGGAACCCATAAAATCTCAAGGATATTGAAAAAAGGTACTTCCTGATTCCAGGGTGAGGAAAAACAGTGGTAGAGAGGGCCAGCGAGGAAACAGGGCAAAGTGGCATATTTAAGTGTTCCACCACCCCTCAGGCCAGTGCCAGTGGAAGCTTAGGTCTTTTATACAGCCGTATATTGACTAACTGCATCCACTTCCCTGGCCAGCTCTGACTCTTGCTTCCCTAGAACCTGTACTCTTTACATGAAAACATCTTTCTCCTCCTTATTTTATTTAATTTTTTTTATAACTTTTTCTTTTGAAATAGAGTCTTACTTAATTTCTCAGGCTTGCTTGGAACCCAGTCTATAGCTCAGGAAGGTGTGGACATGTGCTCTTCCTGCCCCGCCAGATCTGTTACGAGTTTCTCTTAACTTCCTTCAAATGTGGCACTGGAAATATGAAATACCTACTGCCCCTACTGAAATAGAATAAATTAGTCCTGCAATATTACCGAACAGAAAGACAGAYCCCATGAGACTCTACAGTGGGTGAAAGAGCCACTCTGGCAAGAGCAAACAGCTAGATCTGGCCCAGGAAAACATCAGAGCAGGAAGCTGGAACTCCCCATCAATGGGGTAGGCCTGCTGGCTCTGCTCCTCACTAGGAAAATATGGTACCAGGGGGACCAGGCAGTGCCTTTGCTCTGCCTATTGCTGAGGCAAGTCTAACGAGCACTTCTGAAGTAGAGCAGACCCTGACACGGAAAATACAGAAATATGAAAAGGGGGTGAACCATGCCTGCTTTATTTTCTGTTCCTAAGTTTTTTCTAACAACGTTTAATATTATGAAGATACTTTAAATATTCTGAAAAGAGCTTAAGGGTACATAATACAGGTATCCTATACTTAAGTCAGGTGTCCTTCATTTAGCTATTCTGTTTGACTATTGTCTGCCTTCCTTTGAAGAATGTAAACTCTACAGGAGATCCGTGTTTTYTTCAAGGATGTGCTGTTGTACACAGAGAGTCCAAAACAGTGTCTTTGATACTGATACAGCAGATCCACAATTAAGAATTGTTGAAATTTTTCTTTTAAATATGTCAAAAAGAGGCAAAACAACTATTTTCTTCGTCTAATGAGCACGGTGGTCACAACCCTGGGATTTTTTTTCTGTGATAATGAAAGATAAACTGTGTATGGCAGTTTCGGTGGGTGGGTTTGCACAGTGTAGTAAGCAGGAAGTCCATTACTACCAAGTTCCTTCAAAAAATTCTCTTTTCAAACATCTTCAGGAGATTTAATAAATGCCTTCTTAATAAGGCATTAATTGTACACCCCCATCTCTTTAAGAAGCTCCACTGTATGTTGTGGAGTGCTAAATGGTAAAGAAACTAGGGAAGATTCCAAGTTGGCATTCCTGTCTCTTTCTCAGTGTTCTGAAGTGAACAAAGCACTGGCCTGCTCTGTAATGAAAGCCTGTTCTGTGGACCAGACAGTCAGGTGCCAGCTTTACCAACAGGGCAAGAAGAGACTTTGATTCACACCACCACTAACTGCTTTGGCAGGAGACTTTTTGTGTGAATTCCACTTTAGAAAGGAAAAAGGCACAGTAAAGAAAAATCATGACTTCTCCTTTTTAACCTATTTCCTACATTTTTCTCCTCCTTTGGACGTATAAAAATTAAAAAAGAAGAAAGATCAATAAAGTGCTGTAAGCACAAAATTATTGATCCCTCTCCAACTCTTCATTTGTCTTCAAAAGAAATTTATGACAGAGAGTTAAAAAATAAAATAACATCATAGAACAAGAGGAGAAGAAATTCTAAATACACATGGAGCATTAAATTAAGTTTTTTTTTGTTATTGTTTTGTTTTATGTAATAGAAAACCCTCCTATTCTAGCTAGAGAAGTTTCTGCTTTCTCTTCCCTTGTTTCACTGAACTTGACTCAAAGAACTTAGCCACAGTGCATGGGGCCCTTTGTATCTCTGAAAGTTGAGCCTTGACCCTCTGAACTACCTGTTTCCACTGTAACAAAGAAGATTCATCCTGGCTCAACATAGAATATAAGCACTATAATGCTATGTGTGTGATAAAGTCTTAAGCAAATTATTTCCTGGATGCAAATGACCTTCAAGGGCTACTTTTCTGCATGCTTGATCTTTGCTCCTCGATCTCTTAATTAAAGCAATTTGCAACAGAAGGGGCATATTATGTCAGCATAAAATGTACCAGTTAGTACTATCAGTGTGGCTCTGAGGGAAACAAATGRAAACTATCTCTACTTGTATGGGATAACCTTTTATTTTTCCCTAAGCATCTGTTCTGGGTGCCAGACCAAGGAACATGGAAGACATTCTATGCTTTCTTCTTGAGGGCTTGCAACAGCTCCCCTTTGCAGAAGCTACTCCATGACTATTCCAGAAGTATAGTACACTCAGCCCAAGAAACTGCCCCTGAAGCAGTCACAACCACTTTTATTTTGTTGTGCCTCTCCCCTCTATTTTAACGCAATTGTCTCCGTAATGTTTGTTCCTTTCAAGGCCATTTGAGTGGCCAATTTTGCCATTTTTACAGCAAGCTCAGCAACCCTGAAATACATTGTCTTAGGGAC
>BDUI01008199.1:23823-34228 GCA_002335545.1 Apodemus speciosus
CTGGATCTCTCTTCCATCCTGCGTCTCCGTGTGAGTTCAGATGTTCCTCCATCCTTCCCCATGTATGTGGAGAGACTGAGGCACAGGGAGGTGAAGAACTGGGCATAGGCTATCCGGCTTGGTAGGTGGCTTCCCACAGCATGGTCCCATCTACCCTACCCTCCTGCTTGGCCTCTTTGGCTATCAGAGGGATGGAGACAGTGCCTCCATCAGGCCTCCAGGCCTCCATCAGGGGCACTGTCCCAGGCAGGCAGGCAGGCAGGCAGGCAGGAGAGCGTGGATCCTCACTGTCCTCCCAGACTATGGTTGTGTGACACTGGCAGCAGAGGTCGCAGCCCTGGTGTCCAGCCCCTTTCCAGACGCGGGTGTGTTTTATGGCTTAATTAAACAGAGAGGAGCATAATTGACGTGCAGCCCGCTGGGCGCTGCCGCTTCCTGGCTCTTCCCCCGTGACTCAGATGCCGAGTGTGGGCTAATAGATTCGCAACGCTGATCGCTGCTCCAGACCCACTTAGCGAGGCTCTGGGAAGCTCTCACCGCCCTGGGATTGAATTGAATTGCTTTTCATTTCTAACCACGACCCATAAATCCCTCACACATCAGCCCCCGCAGAGAAGCCTCCAGGCTCAGGTCTCTCTGCCCGCCCCAGCAGTTAGCGGGGCGGCTGCCTCATAGAAGAACCACTCTGGCACAGGGTCAGCTCCATGTTCACGGCCTGGACAAGCATCAGCATAAGGCCAGCCAGACTGGAAACTAAAGGACCTGCCCACGGTCCTTGTGGCAGCCGTGGCTTATGCTTCCCTGAGTCACTTTGGACTGAGATATCTTTCCCACTGTGGGGAAAACARAAACAAAAGAAACATCAAAATTGAAGCAATACCCACTCCACACCAGGGGCAGAGGGACTAAAGGTGACTGACTTGGTGAAGTGCCTCCAGCCTGACAAACATGCTCTAGGGACCGGGACCTTGGTTTTGAGACTGTAACAAGCCCCAGCCCACTGACAGCTGGCACACCAATGGAGAGAAGTAGATAAGGCAGGATAGCACTGGCGAGACAAAGAAAAACCCAGGCAAGTAAGAGCACAGGCTGTTTCCTAGGGGAGGGGCTGAAGCCTGAAGGATCAGTTGGAGCCAGAAGGCCAGAGACAAGACACACGGGGTCAAGACTCAGTTCAGTACTGCTAGAAAGAGACCCCAGGGGACCGGCCAAGATCAGATGGAGATGCACTGCGTGAGAAAGGGACGGGTTTCTTTGTCACTCCCAAATGCTAACAGGAGCACACTGAGTTTGCCTTTCCACAGAACCGCCCAGAGCACTTCCTCATGCCTCCCTCAGCCCTGGCCATCTCTCTGCCACGCCACTCACCGTCAACCTCACCCTCCTTTGTCCTTCCTTTCTCCAAGGGGATGCTTCTCAGCAAACCCATACGTCCTACGTCCCAGCTCTAAACTAGGACTGAGGAGAACCTCGTCCCCTCCTGCAAACATCTCAGCAAGCAGGCATCAGACTTCAATTCTCCGTCATCTCCTGCAGAAAAACAGAGAGCATGAACTCCCCTCTTTGATTCTCATGCCCTAGCTGCCCTGCTTGGTGCAGTCCCAGAACCCTCTCTCTCCACGCATCATCCTGGGATGATATCAGTGTGACTGGTGGGGGTCCATTGCTAATAGGATCCAGGCTCTGTGCTTTGGTGTCTAGAGGCCAGGGTTCCAGGAATGTGGCATGTCCTCTCTGGGCCACAGCTGCCACTCGTGGGGCTGCATGGATGACTGACAAGCAGCAGGGACTCCAAAAGGCTCTGTGATGAGGGAAAGCCAGCCCCGAGGTGAGGACCCAACATGGGCAGTTCTGGGTGTGGTCATTCCTGACCACCTGACATTCCTTCCCAGAGTCTGCTTTGTCAGCACTGACATGTCACATGAACCTGGCTGGACAAGAGGCCCTGGTTTCATTTGTTCCTGGCTCAGCTCTATGATGGGCACCTATATCCCGTGGCCCCACCTTTGCTGTTTAAGACAGATATCAGCAGGCTTCATCTTGCCCCGTGGCCAGCCATGCTGGCCACACACTAGAGCATCTCCTTGGCAGAGTGCCTGGTGCTCCTGCCTGTGGAAGGTGATCTCATCCCTAGGCAGTAACCATGGAAACAGGACTACGAGCCRSTATAGCTTGTGTGAAGATGAGGTCCCTCCATGCTCTTCACCTGAGCTGCCACTGACTCCCCAGCCCTGCAAGTTATCCCTTCTAGCGTCCTCAAAAGAAGGATGACATCCACCCCTCTCTTGGGGAGGTATTCTGACCCATCCCCAATAYCTACCAATTTGCAGCCTCTGTTACCCACACAGGGGTACTTTAAAAATTCTAAAGTGACTGTTTGTACATGTTAGCTCATTGACAAGTCACACCTTGCTTGCTCCTCAGAGAGGGCCAGAGATTTTTCCGCAGTTCATGGAAAATTTGAATTCAAGCCCTTGTCTCCTTTCTCCATCTCTCTAGGTCCAGGGCATTGTGGGGAAGGTAAGGAGAGACATCACTGGCCTGAAAGATGGTAAGAGAGGTGATACCTGAAGCTAGGGTGGTCAGATGTGGGGCACAGGCTGCTGTAGCTGAGACTAAAACTATGTGTGCTCACACAAAGAGCCAAAGCAGGAGGGAAAGACAGCCTGTGGAGAGAGAATCACTCACTGCCAAGAGTTAAGAACAGAAAGCACTTGCTCCGTGATGCTGAGCTCACTAGAGATCAACTTGAGGAGGGGGGGAGAGATGAGACTAGGAATCGCTACCTTGCACTGCAGACTCAATTACCGGAGACACAGTTGGTGTCAGTGTCCATATTTGGAAGCACGGATGCCCATCTCGAAACTGAAGAGACAGAGATGATGTAAAGCTAAGGCTATAAAAATAGAGCTTCCTGACTACATACTGCTTGTGTGTGTGTGTGTGTGTGTGTGTGTGTGTGTGTGTGAACCAGAGGTTGGTGTAGGATGTTTTCCTCCRCTTCATTTACTAAGACAGAGCYTCTCACTGAACCCAGAGCTTGCTGATTGGTCAGTCTAGCTGGCCATTGCCCAGGGCATCCCCTACCTCTGCCCCTGGAGTGTAGGGTTATGGCAGCTTCCAAGAAGCACCCAGCATAGCTGTGGGCTCTGGGCACTCGGGTTTCAGTCTTTACACTTCCACAGCAAGTGCTTTGCCCGTGAAGCCATCTTTCCAGCCTCTATATACCATTTTTTAAAGAATATAAAAACTGAAAACTAGCAGGACAATACACAGATTTGCATCAGCAGAGACAAYGGTCACCAGTGAGTCAGAAGCATTTTTCAAACAAAAGATCCCATAGGTTCTTAGGGCCTAGTGAATGTGCCCTGCCTTACCCTTCATCCAGGAGCTGGGAGTCAAGTGTTGAATGCCATGCCAGTTTTATCTTGAGTGACCTCATGACGTGAGGAATTGAGAGCGTGTCAGCTCTGTGGCTGCGCAGTGACTCTGGGTGCCCCGTGCTCAGCAACAGAGTCCTCGGTCGTCCTGTGGACTCTCGACCTGCCAGCACATGTCCAGGGGGGAAGAAATCACGAAGCTCCCAGATCCAGTAATTCCACCCCTGGGAATTCTCCCTGAGCAAGCAAGGCAAAAAGGACTCGGGGAGAAAAAGCCTCAGGCAAGAATATACGGTGGAAGCACTTTTTAGCATTGATTACGGAAAATGTCAACTCCACACAAAAGTATAGAGACAGGAATAACGAGCGTGTGCCAGCCCCAGCTCGGAGGCAGCATCCTCAGCCGCGCGCTCCACCCCCAACACTCCCGTGCACATGATCCGTGTGTGGCAAGTGAGCCTCACACGTCATCGAACCATTTTATCATAAATATTTCAATTTGTGTCTCTGGCAGATAAGGAGTTTAAGACATCTAATCTCGGTATCATCACACTCAACAGAATTAATAATTCTTTAATATCGTTTAATTCTCAGCCTGTGTGCGAATTCCCAGATGTCTCCAGTGATCTCTTTGGAGTTGGTTCAGCGGCGGCGGCGTCCGTCGGAATGCAAACAAGGATTTGCGGTTGTTGCTGCTGCATTTCTTTCAGGCCTCTTCTTCCAGATCGGCTTTCATTCCCTTCCTCCCTTTCCCTTCATGGAAACATTTTAAAATAATGTCCTTAAAATGGAAAACAATCTCACATGTCCAATGCCAAGGACCACTTAGGCAGCGTATGGTCCCTTGGCCTGGGGAGCCCCAGCGTCCTGCTGTCCCTGGCAGTAAGGGCTAAATATAACCACGAGCAGCTGGCCGTGGGCTGCCTGGAACAGCTCTGGCCTGGCCTGGCTACCTGCCACCCGCGGTGCCTGGCCTACTGGCTTGGCTGTGCCCTCGGCTGCCCTCCTTGGGATCTGGCAAGCCACTCATGGCATGTCAGACCTGGCCCTGAATCTTCAGCCAGGCAGCTGTGCACAGCAGCTGGAGCAGAGCCCACCAAGCTCCCCTGATGGCAGCACTCAAGTGTTAAATCAGCGGCCAGGAGACCATTGAGCTCTCTGTGGGGGTAGAGAAAGATCACCCAGGACTGCCCACACTGGCACCTGAGAGCGTGTGTGGGGGGGGGAGTGTCATAGGAGAAACAAAAAGTCCATCAAGCAAACAAGACAGGTTCCTGAGAGAAAGCCAGCAGTCACCATGAGAGCACATGTGATTTTTTTTTTCCTGGATTGCTTTCRGTTGTATCTATGGCTGTAGCAAACCTCTTCATACCTTGTTTATCCATCCATTCTAGCAGGATCCACCTGTTGGAGAAAAGGAATGGCTACTGTATGTTATTTGCTGGGTTGCTATAGGAACACTCTCCTGCCAGAAGAAATGGGGAGGTACCAGCGGGAGGGGAGGTGGGGACTGTCTCCGCTCCCCCAGCATGGACCCCCTCTGCCTTTCTTCTTCAGACCACAGGAGGTGGCTGGCTGGCAAGGAAGGAGGTTGACAAGCACCCTCAGTTGTCTTCAAAATTGTGAGCATTTCACTGATATGTTGTCCTTATTATTCAGGTGTGGTGAGAGCCACAGGTCAGAGGACAGCCACTGACGRGAAGACCTTTCCTTCACAGCYACAGAAGGAGGACAGGGCTGCACCAAGTAGGTCGGGGGTGGGGCTGCGGACGGGAGTGTTGCTGTGGCATCTGCAGAAGGGACAGGGGGTGGGGAGCAAGGGTGGGCAAGGGGCTAGTAGGACAGGGCCATCTCTGCTTGATGATATCTAATGCTGGGTTTTTCAGGGGATCCAAGAACCTAGTGGAGAAGGGCTGGGTGTGAGAGTGTAGATGAGGTAGTCTATGTAGGAAAGTTGTGGCCCTGCATGTTGTTTCTAAACTCTGGCTACAAAGAAGGGAGCCTTCCTCTCTCTGGGGATAGTAAGGCTCCTGATATCAAAGAATAAGACTAGGAAATACCACTTTCCTCACCTCAGTTCATCCGTCTAATCAGCAATTGCCTCAGCACAGCTTCTGCAAGGAGACCTGTTCCTTCCATTACCTCTGGCTTTCTCCCAATACCCTAATCTCCTTTGAATGTCACTGTTCCTTGCCTTCACACACTCCCATTCATCCACCCTATCTGACCTCTGCCCGGGGAAGGCCTCCTTTCCAAAAATAGCTGACACAAAGTCTCTTGCTCCTCACGCTCTCTGCAGGGTGGCTGGCCCATGCTGGACATAGCCCTGAATGAGGCTGATTGCTTCCTTTGCCTGGTTAGAACTCATAGAGCAAGAAATGATGATAAAGATCCTGTAGAGATGGGGAAAACTAAGAAARGAGGGAGRGAACAGGGTTTCCTGTCTTCTATGAGGGACAAGTGCTGTGTGAGAACAGGAGAGAGCAGAGCCCACTGGCATTAGGTTGTTTCCATAGCAGCAAGAGTTAAGGCACTCCAGTGGGAGACGGGCAAAGTRAGCCAGAGGGYACACRGGAGCYCACAAGTTCTCCAATGGTAAGAAATTTAACGGTTTTATGTGGGCACAGTGTCTGTTATTTTTTAAGTTTTAGTGAGTCATATGAGTRTCTTAGTTGCCCTCCTACTGCTGCGATAAGACACCATGACCAAGGCAACTTATAGAAGGGATGGTTTATTAGGTGTTTGCTTACAGTTTTAAAGGATAAGAGTCCATGGTAGGGCACATAGGAGCAAGCAGGCGGCACTGGAGTCGCTGACACAGCTCCCACAAAGCCACACCTCCTAATCCCTCTCGAACAGTTCCACCAGCTGGGAACCAAGCATTCCAGCACGTGAATCTATAGGAGACATTCTCACTCAAACCACCACATATGAGTTAGGGCTATAAAGACTTGTTTTATATCTATGGAAACCCTGCTCTAAGCCTGGCACCTCACCCTGAGAAACTCAGGGTATAAAACTGATAGAGAAGCAGGCTCTGAGTGATAAGCCAACAGCCACAGAGCTGGGAAGGGACAAGCTGAGGCTTGGACTGAAATCCTGCATGCCCCCAAATTCCCAGGTAATAAGGGGATATCTTACACAACAAACAGGCCAGCAGCCCCCACCCAGGAGCTGGATCCCATCTGTCTGGTCCCCGCTACTCTTCAGGCCATGAGTAGTGTGTGCGTGTGTAAGAGCAGGTCTATCCATCTGAACCTTGTGTGAACGGCCAGCCTGGTCCAAATGGCCTGTGTGCTGACCCCGCCCAACCTGCAGTGAGCTCCCTACCCTCCTCTCCTCCCACACCTGCCATCAGCCTGGAAATGATTGCTGTAATTACAGCCTGTCTTCCCAAGGTCTTGTTTGCAGAAGACCATTCTCTCTAGGGAACAGGGAATAGCTACAGTCCCCTCCCTTCTTCTGTTCCAAGGCCACCAAGAGGTGCTCTGCTGGGCTTGGTTCTCCAGAAGGTAAAGGGCACTTTTGAAAGTTCAAAACATGCAGAGGGTCAGAGACTGCAGGGCTAGCTAGGGACTGGTGCCCCTGGAGATTGCAATATCAGCATTTTCAGCACAGCTGGGTGGACAGCTCCACACCTCTCCCCTCCCCCATCCCCAGGCTCNTCTTAGTTGCCCTCCTACTGCTGCGATAAGACACCATGACCAAGGCAACTTATAGAAGGGATGGTTTATTAGGTGTTTGCTTACAGTTTTAAAGGATAAGAGTCCATGGTAGGGCACATAGGAGCAAGCAGGCGGCACTGGAGTCGCTGACACAGCTCCCACAAAGCCACACCTCCTAATCCCTCTCGAACAGTTCCACCAGCTGGGAACCAAGCATTCCAGCACGTGAATCTATAGGAGACATTCTCACTCAAACCACCACATATGAGTTAGGGCTATAAAGACTTGTTTTATATCTATGGAAACCCTGCTCTAAGCCTGGCACCTCACCCTGAGAAACTCAGGGTATAAAACTGATAGAGAAGCAGGCTCTGAGTGATAAGCCAACAGCCACAGAGCTGGGAAGGGACAAGCTGAGGCTTGGACTGAAATCCTGCATGCCCCCAAATTCCCAGGTAATAAGGGGATATCTTACACAACAAACAGGCCAGCAGCCCCCACCCAGGAGCTGGATCCCATCTGTCTGGTCCCCGCTACTCTTCAGGCCATGAGTAGTGTGTGCGTGTGTAAGAGCAGGTCTATCCATCTGAACCTTGTGTGAACGGCCAGCCTGGTCCAAATGGCCTGTGTGCTGACCCCGCCCAACCTGCAGTGAGCTCCCTACCCTCCTCTCCTCCCACACCTGCCATCAGCCTGGAAATGATTGCTGTAATTACAGCCTGTCTTCCCAAGGTCTTGTTTGCAGAAGACCATTCTCTCTAGGGAACAGGGAATAGCTACAGTCCCCTCCCTTCTTCTGTTCCAAGGCCACCAAGAGGTGCTCTGCTGGGCTTGGTTCTCCAGAAGGTAAAGGGCACTTTTGAAAGTTCAAAACATGCAGAGGGTCAGAGACTGCAGGGCTAGCTAGGGACTGGTGCCCCTGGAGATTGCAATATCAGCATTTTCAGCACAGCTGGGTGGACAGCTCCACACCTCTCCCCTCCCCCATCCCCAGGCTCYACCCTGCTCCCAGCCTGGGCTGAGGCTGGTTCAAGAGAAGGAGCCAGCTATTCCAGCAAGGCCAACCCAAGATAGAGAGATAGAGAATAGCCCAGCCAGGGTACAATCTATCCCCTGGCAGTCCCGGATCTGCCCACCTGTCACAGAGCAGAATTTCCCTCAGGGCACAGACCTGCCCCCATATTTTCTTTAGCCAGTTGGTGCAGCCTCCCTACATCCTACCCAGTCCCTCCCCCTCCCCCAGTTCAGTCTTCCCTTTTAAGGCATTAAGTACAGAGATATTAAAAGGGATTGTTCGGGCCGGTTAATTAGCTTGGAAGAGGCCTCTGCAGTGGCCTGGGTCACAGCCGTCCACCTCTCTTTATTAGCTGAATTGATGGAGACAGCAGGGCCCAGATGGGAATAAATTGAATCCGATGGAGAAGAGGCTTTTGCACGAGCTATTAACAGGAAAAAGAGTGGGCCTCACACCTCACTCCCGTCTACCCTCTCCTACCACAACATGCTTGCAGATGTCCACTGGGGGGGGAGGGGTTCCCCCAAGGGAGCACCGGGTCCTAGGAGATTCCCGGGAATCCGTGCCACGGGGCAGCAGGGAACATCAGCCCAAGGATTGAGGGGTACCTCAATCAGTCCATGCTCCAATTAAGGCACCAGAAGCCCTGAAGTCCAGGAACACAGCACCCCTTCCCTAAGCACACCATCAATTCCTTTGTCTTTTCAGCATTGTGCTCTGGAGAAATCTGTCCCCACAGTTGGGGCTCCTAGGTGACAAGAGACTTGTCGATGTTGCAGAGCCAGGAAGAGCCAAGCAAGACACTTAGCAGCAGCCACTGGCCATGCTGTGGGCTACCGGTGAAAGAGCGCCCCTCATGTGGCAGCCCACTGAGTGGCCACCGATGCCATCCRAGCTGCAAGAAGAAAACTGCTCACGGTAGCTCCGAAGCTTGACCGGAATCCTCAGCAGGTGGGGCAGCCAGCAGGACACAGTATCTGGGTCCATCATAGGCTCCAGACAAGGCCTACGCGGGCCTCTGCTCATCCTGGACTGGTCCGGGTGAGCCAGGATGGGGCTCAGCATAGTAAGTCACAGCCACACGGATGGCAGGCACTCACCCCACCTTTCCTGCAGCCACGTCCACTCCTTTCAAGTTCCTGTCTCAGTACTGCCTGCTGGTCACTCGATTCTATATCCTCTTCCGAGGGACCCCTGAGGTCACATTCCTGCTGACCTAATCCTCAGCTCCCTTTGGGACAGTGCTGTTCACAGAACATTGGCCTCGGGCTGCAGGAGACCCTGATTGACTGTCAGCCAGCCCATGTGCTTTTTTTTTGGGGGGGGGGGGGAGAGCTGGGACTTAAAATGCTGGACTCACAGCCTCCTGATTCCCTAGTGTGGGGCAGGGGTCCTGGTGGGGGTTTCTTGTCATGAGAACAAATGGTTCTCCATGATTCTTTGCCAGGTACAGGCATGTATGRACAGTAAGTGGCCCCCAAGTATGCCTTGGATGATACCAACTTGAATTCTTGCTTTTCTCCATTCCCCACCTCCCTGGAGACCTGGGTCTCGAACTCCTCAGTCACAGATGTGCAAAAATCCAGGAGATTCTGGGGGAGTCAATGCAATGGGAAGTACCTCCTTGACTTCTAGTATTTTCCAACTCCAGCTGGTACCCCTGCTGGTAAGAGAAAGCCATCCTGTCATTCAGGCATCCTGAGCTCTCTCCAGGGCAGCATCTGCACTGAACGTTGCAGGGGAGCCTGGTGGGTGTCAGCCAGTGGGGTTCCTCTCCCACATAACACGAGCTTGGAGCTCATACAGGGCCTGGCTCTTAAGAGAAGCGTTTTCTTGGAGTGTTTATTGACCACCTGCGAACCAGCCACAGAGCCCACGCCCGCCTTACACACAGTCAGCCACTGCCTTTAGCTGGCATGCTAGCTCCCTCCTGGCAGAGGGCAGCTGAGCAGCCGGGGCAGAGGAGGCCTGGATCTGGCTTGGTGGGCAGCCCTACCCTTGGACAACTCCCCACCTCCCTCCAGGTCCTGATTTCCTCAGCCAAGGAAGAATTTTGCATGGCTTGGTTGAGCCAAAGAAATGGCATTGGTACAGCTCTGCAGTGAGCCAAGTACACGGGCACGTGGATGGAGCCCACCGGTGCCTCTGCCTGGGCTGCAGGGGCCACTGGGCTAGAGGATGCCCTCCCTCATCCTGCTCCAGGGTGTTGGGCTTCCTGGGCCTCACCTCCTCTGGACATCAGCTCATCCTAATGGCCTCCTTTTCAGAATACAGGGATGGAATGGGGAGTGGGGTGGCAAAGTCCAGGTGACCACTCTTATATCCATAACCTTGTGGCTCGCTCC
>BDUI01008200.1:24198-38688 GCA_002335545.1 Apodemus speciosus
ATTCCGCTGCCCTCCATATGTGTGCTCTTGTCCACGCACGCATGTGTGCAGTGCGGTGGGACACATTGCGCGTGGCTTTATTTTCCCTATAGTCATAGTTGCCAGGAGGAGATAAATGTCTCCATGAACAGTTGTGGTTAAAAGCATAAGGAGAGTTCCTTGTATCTAAAGATTAAAAACTCTRGGGCCTGGGGAGATGGTAGAGTGCTTAAGAGCACTGGCCGCTCTTCCGAAGGACCCGGGTTCCATTCTCACCACACACACATGGCGGCTCACAACTGACCCTTCAGTTCCAAGGGATCTTGGGCCTTTTCTGGTCCTCTGTGGGCACCAGATATAGATATATATACATACATACACACACATACATACATGCAGGTAAGACACTTTTACATATACACAAAAAATGTAAAAACTGTGATATGAGTGTGGTAGCATATGCCTACAATCCCAGTACTTGGGAGGCAGAGGCATGTTGATCTCAGAGTTCGAGACCAGCCTGGTCTATGTAGTGAGTTCCAGGCTAGTCAGAGCTAAGTAGTGAGACATTATCTCAAAAAAAAAAGTTTCTGGGGCTGGGGAGATGGCCAGTGGTTGAGAGCACAGGCTGCGATCCCTGGGGATCTTAGTTTGCTCTCCAGCATCYACACTAGCAGTCTCACAACCGCATCTAACCCCAGCCTAGGGAGTCTGACACCGTTGGCCTCTGGGTGCTTATATTCATGTGTGTATACCATTCTCACACACACAATTGAAATAATGAAAATAAATCTTGAAAAACGAAAATCCATAGATCCAAGAGGGAGGTGTAGACATTCATTTTATCAGGAAAAGGGCCCAGAGATTTGCCTTGATACCTTACTTGGTCCATTTTTTTTTTAATAAAAATTTTAGATTTATTATTTTATACAAATGTTTTGCATGCATGTATAYCTATGTACCATATGCATTCCTGGTGCCCACTAAAGTCAGAAAAAGGTGTCTGAGCTCCAGAAACTAGGTTTTGAGCCATTATGTGGGTCCTGGGAGCCAAACCCCATTTCTCTTCAGGGGCAACAGTGTTTGTAAGTGCTGAGCCATGCCTCTGGCCCCATCTCTTCTTAACTGTGAAGGCTGCGGGTCAGCTGAGCAGAGACATTGGGCTTGACCAAGGCTCAACGGGCACAAAACCATTTCTTCTCTTTTTCTCCTCTTTTTAAAAGTTTTTATTTATTCACTTTACATCCCAGTCACTGTCCCCTTCTGGTCATCTCTCTCACAATCCTTCCCCAAGCCCTTCCCTTCTCCTCCGAGAGGGTGAAGGCTTCCCCTGRGTATCCCTCCAGCCACCCTGACATATCAAGTCTCTGCAGCTCTAGGTGATTCCTCTCCTACTGAGGTTAGACAAGGCAGCCCAGCCAGAGGAACATATCCCACAGACAGACAACAGCTTTGGCAATAGCCCCCTCTCCCTCCCTCTCCAGTTGATCAAGCAACACATCTGTGTGTGGAGGGGCTATGTCCAGCCCAGATATGCTCTTTTGGCTCTCTCTGAGAGCCCCCAAGGGTTCAGGTTACTTGACTCTATGGTCTTCCTGTAGAGTTCCTATCCCTTCTAGGRCATAAAATCCTTCAAGAGTCCCCAAGTTCTATCCACTGTTTGGCTGTAGCTATCTGCATCTGTCTAAGTCAGCTGCTGGGTGGASCCTTTCAGAGGGCAGCCATGCTAGACTCCTGTCTGCAAGCACAACAGAGAATCATTAATAGTGTCAGGGACTGGTACTTGTCCATGGGATGGGTCTCAAGTTGGGCTGTTACTGCTTAGCCATCCCCTTAGTTTCTTTTCCATMCCCCGTCCCCGTATTTCTTGTAGACAGGATAAATTTTGGGTTTTGTGGACAGGGTGGTGTCCCTATGGCTCCACTAGGGTCCCTGCCTGTCTACATGAGGTGGCCTCTACAGGCTTCATATCCCCAATGCTGTGAGTCACAGCTAAGGTTACCCCATTGATTCTTGGTGCCTCCCTTATCCCCATGTCTCTGGTATGTCCTCGAGAGGCCCTCCACACCCCCTCCTCCTCACCTGCCTCATCAGTTGCAGGTCTTTGTCTCTTCTTGTGAGACTTTCCCTCCTTGTTTTACCTAACACAGTAGCTGCCTGTATGTGACAGAGGACAAGGAGGGCAGAATACACACAGTGTTTCCGACCTTTTGTCCTCTCCCTTGGGGTTTCATAAGTTTCTCAGTGGCAGGTTTGTTATTGYAGACCTGCACTCATCTTGAATGAGCCCCAGGATCACTTGCTTTCTGTCTGTTTTCTCGTCTAAGTTGCTGAAGGGTGAGATCCTGCTGCTGCCTGAGCTCTCCTTCATGACGGGAATCCCTGAGAAGATGAAGAAGGACTTCAGGGCCATGAAGGTTGGAGTCTTGCTTTTTTTGGGAGGTGGGGGGTGCCTGCTGTTTTGGGGAGATGCCTGCTTCAAGTGGCCACATTTGGGATAGCAGCCTGAGCTAGAAGTAGGTTGCAGCTCTGACTTGCTGGGTGAGCCCCTTCTCCTGGGCTCCAATTTTCCTTTCTGTAGACTCTCATCCACATACTTTACCTTAGAAAGGATGCTACATGTCACAGCTTTGGACAGCTTTAGAACAGTGTAGGCTCTGGATTCTAGTGAAAGGAGCAGCCCTGTCCTCATTCTCCCCAGTACATGCACAGTGGTTAACTAGTTACAGAGCTATGAGTGAGACTCCTTGAGAACAGTACCTTCCTGCAGTGCTTCCTTACACTTCCTTACATTGTGAGTTTGTATGAGAAGTGAAGCTCTGGGGCCCTGGGAGCTCCGGGGTGGGGGGCCCTGGTGGCAGAGGGAGGGAGGGAGGGAGAGCAGCACCCAGCTAGACCTTCACTGCTGACTTCCCCCAGGGTCTGTGCTTTAGCTGCCCTCCCTCTGCCCCCTTATTTTTCTGGTTTGTCCCAGACCCACATGCCACGTAAGGTTTTGTTTTGAGTAGTGTTACAGAGAACTAAGGAAGCAGAAAGGCCCTGTGGGAGATTTCTTTCATGTTTACCATCCCAACAGCTTGCCAACAAGCTGATGGCTTTATGGTCTCTCTGGTGTCTGTCTATCTATGCCTACATACCTGTAGTTATTTGGTTCATGAGTCTCAGAAGCACAAAGGATTCTTACCTGATTCAGATTCCTCACACACACACACATCTGCAAGGCCCTCAGAGTGCCTGCAATGTGTCAATGCTGTGGCTAGTTTTGAGGGGAAAGCAGCTTTATGGTGGCACTGACTTTCTAATGCAGAAAGAAACGGTGTGAGCCTGAATGTGGCTTGCTGTCCTGGTGTAAACATGTCACCTGCCCTCCACCCCTCCAGGACGTCCCTAGATTTTAAATATGTACAATCAAGCCCAGTCTGTTCCTGTATCCCTGTTCTTAGGCTCTCTTAGGAATTTTAAATTCAGAAGATGTTTTGAGAAAGAAATCAGATGTCATGGAGCAGAACCAGTAGCTTTAAAAAGAATCAATTATTTTGAGACAGGGTCTCATTATACAGCCCTCATTGGCCTCGAACTCTCAGAGATTTACRTACCTTTGCTTCACAGGTCCTGGTATTAAAGGTGTACACAGCCACACCCAATGAGAAGGAGAGTCAGTAACTGCTGAAAGTTACTAATTTTATTATTAATTTTTCTCCGTGTACCTCATCCAGATTCCTGAGAAATATTTACAGAAGTCCTTGGCCATACTTGACGTTTCCCATGGATTTCCCTGGGCGTGAGATTGCTCGTGGAAACATTTTAGAATGCGGGGTTTCATTAGCCTCCTGCTGGGAGGATAGTGCTTGGAACTTGCTATCTTATGTTTTATTTCTGTCTAGGACTTGACTCAGCAGATTAACCTGAGCCCCAAACAGCACCACAGTGCTTTGGAATGCCTGCTGCAGAGAATTTCACAAAACGAGACAGCCAACAATGAGCTGACCCGCTGGGGGCTCAGTCTGCAAAAAGATGTCCACAAGGTAAACCAGAGGCCTGTGTGGGGCAGAGCACTGGGACCTGGAGCTGTGTGAAGCCGAGGACGGCCTCTTGTTTCACTGTGGAGCTGGGCTTTGCTCTTCATTTTGTTTTTTGCTTATTTCATGTGTTTGTTGTCTACATTTATGAATGTGTAATACATTTCTGTGAGGAAACAGCCTGTGTGCCCTTGACTTTATTCTTAAACTTTTTTAGATGTTAGTCATGGTATCTGAATCTCCCTTGACCTAATCTGCTAGTATCATTTGCAGACTTTTCTTCTGTATTTTCAAAAGATCAGAGTTACTACTTTCTGGTCAAATAGGAAGCAAGTGAAGCATTGACTTACAACTGTCCTCATTTAAATTTTCCAGCACAGAGTTGTTTGCTTATTTTGAGATAGGATCTCACTGTGTAGCCGCAGTTGGACTGGAAGTCGATATATACACTAGGCTGGCCCCGACCTTACTGAGATCCACCTGCCTCTGTTTCCTGAGTGCTAGGATTAAAATGATGTGCCACACCACCCTTCCTTCACCCCAACCTCCAGATTCTTTTTTACATGATTTTAATTAGTGTTTTTGTCTTTCATTTATTTATCCATCCTGTTTATTTATTTACTTATATTTGTGTTTCTTTGTTTATGTATTTATTGTATGTGTATAGCACACGCCACAGTACATGTGTGGCGGTCAGAAGACACTGTGCACGATCAGTTCTCTCCTTCCATCTTGTGGTATTTGGGGATCAGACTCAGTCAGACAAGTGCCTTTTACTGCTGAGCATTTTTGCCAGCCCTGTTTTAAATGTTTAGCCTATTTTTCTGTGGTGCTAGAGATTGAGCCTAACCTATATTATTCTTAGAGTTCTGGGTCTTTCTTTTTTCATTGTTTTTAAAAAATGTTGTGCTAGGCAGTGCTGACACACACCTTCAGTTGCAGCACTCAGGAGGCAGAGGCAGGTGGATCTCTGAGTTCGAGGACAGCCAGGGCTATGCAGAGAAACCCTGTCTCGAAAAAACCAAAACCAAAAAAAAAAAAAAAAAGAGTGGGTTCTCTTCTTCTACCACATGGGTCCTGGGGAAAAAACTTAGATCATCATGTCCTGAAGCATGAGAAACCTGAGTTTAATTCTGAATCCCCAGCATAAAAAGAATGCCTGTTGGTATGTATCTGTACCACCACGTGGGGAAGTTGTATGGATAGGCAGATTCCCACTGCTCACTGACCAGCCAGTCTAGATAGTCTGGGTTCAGCAAGATAACCTGTCTCAAAAGTAAGGTGAAAAGCAGTAGAGAAAACATCTGACAGCACGTACACACAGACACACTTGCATACACATTAAACATACACAGAAATTTTTTTATTAGAAAACAATGCCAGTGATGCTAGCAGGTAAATACACTTGCTGGAAAGTCTGACAACTAAGTCTTGGCCAATCTTGAGCCATGCAGAGGCCATGTGGTATGGTGGTGTGATGGCTATTCTCACATTGACCCTCCATTCACCAAGCAGCAAGTTGGAGGCCATCAAAACTATAAAAGAGAGAAAGAAAAAGGTGTGGGGATGTAATAGGTCATGTGTGTGGCTGAGAAGTCAGAGTCAGCAGGAGCACTGTTTCCTTGAAGACTGTAGCAGGCTCCATGTCAGTGGCACTTTATTTCCTGTGTAGATCGAAGGTCGTCTTCTACCAATGGAGAGGATTAACTTAAGGAACACTTCATTTGTCACGTCRGAGGACCTGAACTGGGTTAAAGAAGTGACCAGAGATGCTTCCATCCTGACTGTGAGTGAACTGGAGAATCAGTGTTTCCAAAGTGTGGAAATGGGTAATCTGGTGTCTTCTTTGAGAGGAAGAGTCAYCCAAACTCCACCCTGAGTGACTTGCTAGGCAAGGCCTTGTAGCAGAGCAGTGCTGGAGGGAAGCCCTCTGTCTGACCACAGGCTGGAGGGAAGGAACTATGTTACCATGGTGATTCCTCTGAGTCAGCCCATCAGCTGTTCTTCCTTTTTCTCTTTTCTCTTCCTCTTTGCCCCAGGGAATTCCTAGGGTTTTTTTTTATCCACAGAAGACAGTCAAATTAAACCAGAGCTCCTCTAAGGCAACTAGGTGTTGATTATTTGCATCAAAGTATAAAATAGCAGACAGTTATTTCTGAATATTTCAACCAACATTCTGAGTGTTGGCCATTGAGGCCATATGTAAAAAACATCAACTTTTAAAGATTTATTATAACACAGCATAAACAAAAGGCATACTTGAGTTTTACAAATTAAATAGACCTGTATAACCAATATCAAGGGTTAAGAAACAGAAATTTATAAATACRCTCAACCCCTTACTATATTTCCTGATTATTGCCACCCCCATTCCCTGGAAATAACAACTGTCCTGAAAAGCAAAGGTTCCTTTTGCCTGGTTTTGTACTGTGTGTGTGGGTGAATATGTGTATGTGTATGCATGCATGTATGTATGTATGTATGTATGTATGTATGTATGTATGTGTGTGTGTCAGAATTAAAGAGTGAATAGTCTTTTATATCTGACTTCTTTGTGTTCATGAATTTCTTTCATATTATTGGGTATGGTTGTAGATCAGTTTTCATTGTTGTATTCTATTATATTACTGTCAATATTTATAATTCTATGAGAGTGATAGAAATTATATAAGGCAGAAGGACTCAAGCAGAAGGAGTGTAAAGCTATCTCTTATTTAGAGTAAAATCTCCCAAATCTAAATACACCGTGTTCTTGTTCCTAGATTCCCATGCATTTCTGGGCACTCTTTTATCCAAAGAGAGCAATGGACCAAGCTAGAGAACTGGTTAACATGCTGGAAAAGATAGCTGGGCCCATTGGCATGCGCATAAGTCCCCCGGCCTGGGTTGAACTGAAGGATGACCGAATAGAGACCTATATCAGGACCATTCAGTCCTTACTGGGAGTTGAGGTAATAAAGTAACTTAATTGGAGTAAACTTATAAGATCTTGAAAGTACTTGGATGCTCAATCTCAAATTATCTGGATTATCAGTCTTAATGATGCCCAGGAGCCCACRTCCTTCTCGCTTTCACATGAAACTCTGTATTCTTCATGCCCTTGGGCTATTTGCATTTCTCATTCTGTGTTGGTTTATCTGTGTGTGCTCTCTTTAGCCTTTTCCTTATGAAATTGGCTGAAAGAACAGCTGACTTAGTTCATTCTSYGTAGAACATGTTGTGCCCAGGAACCAACTACTTGAGCCAGGTGCTGTCTTTCTGGATGCAGTCCCTAGTTGTAATAGAATGGTCGGGTCCAGGATGCACATTGCCCTGGTGATGAACTTGGCCATAGACACACTAGCTGATCCTGATAGCTGATCAGAACACTGGATCTGAGTACTCCCATTCAGCTTCCAGACTTCACCTTCTTATCTCTTTGTAAATAAAAATATTTAAAAATTTTATGTATCTTGCTTGCATGCATGTCAGTCTACAGTGTGTGTGCTTGACACCCGAGGATGCCAAATCAGGGCTCAGAATACCTGGAACAGGAGTACAGACATGCGCTGCCATGGGGGCCCCAGGACTTGTACTTAGGTCCTCTGCAAGGGTGGCAAGAACAGCAAGTGCTCCTAACCACTGAGCCATCTCTCCAGCCCTTTGTAAACAGAGGACGAAGTCAAAGGAGAGGATGGAGGTAGAAGAAAAATCTTTGGAAATAAATTAACCTTGAGCCCAAGAGTCTGGTGAATTGAAGTGTCCTGGGAAGATCAGTGCTGGAGTTGGAGTCTCTTAGCGTTGTAGTATTCTGTTTGACATCCCCTCTTGGAAGGTCCTCTGTTTTGACATTGGCTAAGAGTCTCAGGAGATAGAGGCTCCTGCCAGGGATGTTGCTGGCAGTGTCTGTTCTCCCTAGACAGGAAGTGAGGAATAGCTAATGTGGACTTGGCCCTGCTCCTTCTCTGTTTGGCTCTATATACTTCTTTGTAGCCACACTTTTTAAAGATTTATTTATTTATTATATGTAAGTACACTGTAGCTCTCTTCAGATACTTTTTCTTCTCACTTGGGTCCCGCTCACTGTAGCGGTCTTCAGACACCCCAGAAGAGAGCATCAAATCTCATTGTAAGCCATCATGTGGTTGCCGGGATTTGAACCCGCAACCTTTGGAAAAGCAGTCAGCATTCTTAACCACTGACCCATCTCTCCAATCTCCTTTTCTAGAATCTTAAGACTCCTAGTAAATAAACATTAGTAATCATGGCCAGCTCTAGGTGTTAGTAATGTATCACCTGTCTGTGAACAGCAGCCCCAAGCCAAATGATAGTTCAGATTCAAAGGATGATTCTGGTTGGAATGTCCACCATTTGTTTTTCAATTCCTTTCTACCTTATATATGTCCCAAGAAAGTCCCCAGAGTGATCAGATCCTGGCAGTATATTCTCGTCTCCTCTAGGGGAAAATACAAATGGTCGTTTGCATCATCATGGGCACACGTGATGATCTCTATGGAGCCATCAAGAAGCTGTGCTGTGTGCAGTCCCCAGTGCCCTCACAGGTGAGTGGGAATGGGAGGACATGGGCCTTGAGCCTAAGGCYCAGCTCCAGCTCAGTGGCTCTAAAACTCTGGAAACTGAAATAGCCATTCCAGGCTAGCATGGGAAGAGCCTTCCACTGAAGGATCTGGTTAGAACAAGCCAGCAGCAGCAGGTAGCTCTCTCTTGTAAGAGCTCTTTTGCTCCTCACAATCCTTAAGGCTGGACATGTAGACTTCACTCTGAGAAGGGAAAATATTTTTCATAGGGAACTTTAAAAATGTCACTTTGAATAAGATAATTTTGAAAGTTTCTGTATGTTCATATGCCTTATTATGTGCATATAAACCTAGTGACCCTAGAATTAGAATTATTAATAACAGACATATACTAATTCAAGCTTCTTAATATAGTACATTCAGTCCTTACTATTAGTGGCCTTTTCAGATGGTCTCATGTAGCCAAGGCTAGCCTCAAATTTCCAATGTACACAAAGATGACCTTAAATTCCTATTCCTCCTGCCTTTACCCACCTCCTCCACTTGCTGGAATTAAAAGCATGCCACCATGGCTGGCCTGTCTGTGGATTCTTCATCAGCTGATTCACCAAACATAGTTTTAAAACATTCTGAAAGAAAATTATACCTCTACTGAGCTCATCAAACTCACAAGGGAAACACTATTTACTTACATAGTGAATATATTCAATCCTACAAACAATGGAGATCTGGGTATACAGGGGGGTCTAGGCAGCTGTACACAAATACTGTGCCATTGAATGGGAGGGAGTTGAGCATCCTCTGATTTTGGTTTCCTTGTTGGAAGGGACAGAGGAAGGGCACGGAGCCAAGAGATGTTGTTACTTTAGAACTATTAATATTTCCTAAAAGGTTGATGATGTTCTGGTCCTGTCGCAATAGGTCATCAATGTCCGAACCATTGGTCAGCCCACCAGGCTTCGGAGTGTGGCTCAGAAAATTTTACTTCAGATGAACTGTAAACTGGGTGGTGAGCTCTGGGGAGTGGATATTCCGCTGGTGAGTGGTATAGAACTGGGTCTGTTCGGTGCTGGGCTCTTCCCATCCTTCTCTGCCGTCCTCCTTGTTCTCGGTGTGGACTCAGGAGTCCAGCTGCCCTGCTGCATGTTACTAGACAGACCATGAGCTGAGCATGTACTTTACACTTTAAAATGGTGAAAAAATAAGATCAACATTTCCTGACATATGAAGACTATGAAATTCAGTTCTGTATTTAAGTATACGCTCTTTGGAACACTCGGCATTGGATGCATCCATCTTCCATTGTAGTCAAAGGATTACAGGGTTCCTAGGGAGACTCTCAGTTCTCAAAACCTGCAAATTTACTTATTTATCCATTCATAGGAAATATTTGCTGATCCCTGGTCTAGATCTGGCTTTGTTCTTTATATTTAGAAACTGTCAAGTTGGTTGCAATCTTTGCTTCTTTGCAGAGCTTGTTTTCTTATRTAAATAAGATGAGAGGTGCTTTGACTTTGAGATAACAAAGATGGAGCAGTGGGGTGTGCCGGTTTGAGTTCTGCGTTTGTTTGTGTCTCTGTTTTTGACCCTAGAAACAGTTAATGGTGATTGGAATGGACGTGTACCACGACCCCAGCCGAGGCATGCGCTCCGTGGTGGGCTTCGTTGCCAGCATAAATCTGTGAGCAAGTATAGCAGTATTTTTGCTGCCCACCTCATTTCAATGCCTGGTCTTACTATGAATCCGTTAGGTTAGTCTGGGGTACTCTGTCCTAGAATACGAAGCACCAGGTTCCTTCCTGTGTCCTCTCATACCTGTATTTGCAGTATGGTTGACACTCACCACAGGCGCAATCTACTCCCTATACTGTGCACCTCTGGCAAGGACAGAGACTGCCAGTGCCTTACATTACTAGTCTTTTTAGAACTGCAGTTGTCATTGGGGAAGGTGGGGGGCACATGTTTGGCGGGCAGAGGATGACTTTGTGGAGTCAGTTATCCCTTCTGTCTTTGATCTCATGTTGTTAGGCTTGTACTGACCCCAGAAGTGCATGTGGCAGGTAGATGATATRTGTTGAGTTGATTCAGAGCGGACCCTGTGTGKGGGCAGCAGAGCGCAGGTCTTTGTGCAGAGTGGCTTGCTCACCGTGCTCTCTCTGCGTCTCTTTTCTTCCCCACCTGCCTAGYACACTCACCAAATGGTACTCGCGGGTGGTGTTCCAGATGCCACATCAGGAGATCGTGGACAGCCTGAAGCTCTGCCTGGTGGGTTCCTTGAAAAAGTATTATGAGGTGAGGAGACCAGAAATCCTGACATTACTACATTTTAAGGGATACCTAGTTAAGGATCGAGCAGAGATGTGACATGGGGAAGGAAGGGAGGACATCAGAGTCGGAAAGCCAGAGCCTAGTAGAGAGCTCAGAATCCCCTTTCAGGCTTCTGCTCTGCACAGCAGCTTGCAGAGCCCAACACTGMACCTTGGTTTGGTAAGTAATAAAGATCTGCCTGTTTGACCAGCTGGTTCYTGGAGACATAATTCCCATGCCCTTACTGGCTGAGTTGGAAGTAAATTTCAGCAATTAAAACTTATTAATTTACTCAACTGTTTATGACTGCCATTAGCTGCTGACTCTTCATTTTGGTTTAGGACAAAAGCTTCACTGTAATTCACTTCTCATAATTTCAAAGAATGCTACCCAGGGAAAATTGCTATCATTAAGCTGATACAAGGTCTAGAAGAGTGAGCAAACAAGGTTCTGAGTTTTGTGCTGGCCAAGACATCAAARCAGTGATAAATGGCTTCCATTCTTARGGCCACTGTGGCCTTTGTGTGGTGGGTAGGCCATTAGAAACTTATGATTCCATGTGACTGAAGTTATTAGTCTCTTATGGAATTAAAGATTCTTATAGTATCTGTCACGTATTAGACAATAAGGATTTGCGTGTCTCAGAAGATCCAAATGATATGATAATTTATCACCAAGCTCTGTTATTTTATTATTACCTTTTCCTTGCAAGCTCTATCTGCCTTCTAGGGCCTGACTTGACAATGACTTCTGTGACACTTTCCTATTTTCCTTCACTGTTCCCTCCCTTGGTTAAAATGATCTGCTTGTCTTCTTCTCCAAGGTTCTGTGTTCTGTACTGTTTACTGGTTATCACATTCTGCTAACTTAGGAATGCTCTTTATATCATTATCCACCCCTCTCTGTTTGGGTAGTATTTGGGATCAGACTCAGGGCTTTATCAGTACAAGCTAGATAAAAGCTTTATGCTGACCCATATTCCAGACTTCTCACTGAGGTTTTGTGTTTGTTATTGTGTTTTTATTTTGTTTTTGAGACAAGGTCTCTCTCTGTGTGTACCCCTGNGGCCACTGTGGCCTTTGTGTGGTGGGTAGGCCATTAGAAACTTATGATTCCATGTGACTGAAGTTATTAGTCTCTTATGGAATTAAAGATTCTTATAGTATCTGTCACGTATTAGACAATAAGGATTTGCGTGTCTCAGAAGATCCAAATGATATGATAATTTATCACCAAGCTCTGTTATTTTATTATTACCTTTTCCTTGCAAGCTCTATCTGCCTTCTAGGGCCTGACTTGACAATGACTTCTGTGACACTTTCCTATTTTCCTTCACTGTTCCCTCCCTTGGTTAAAATGATCTGCTTGTCTTCTTCTCCAAGGTTCTGTGTTCTGTACTGTTTACTGGTTATCACATTCTGCTAACTTAGGAATGCTCTTTATATCATTATCCACCCCTCTCTGTTTGGGTAGTATTTGGGATCAGACTCAGGGCTTTATCAGTACAAGCTAGATAAAAGCTTTATGCTGACCCATATTCCAGACTTCTCACTGAGGTTTTGTGTTTGTTRTTGTGTTTTTATTTTGTTTTTGAGACAAGGTCTCTCTCTGTGTGTACCCCTGGCTGTAGTGGAACTCCACATGTAGACCAGGTTGCCCTTGAACTCATAGAATCTTACCCTGCCTCTGCCTCACAAGTGCTGGGATAAAAGGCATGCACTACCATATTCTGGCTTCAAGGGCATTTTTCTGTTCGTTCTTTTGATGAGTTTCTCTCATTTGTTTCTTTTACTTTTTCTTATTTTCTAGATGGAAGTCTCCTAATTATTTGTGTCCTATTTTTCATATCTAATGTTCTTTTCTAGCAAATGTTAATTTCAGAAATGTCATTGTTGAAACAAGAATTTAGGACTGAACTGTGAAGTCTACGTTACCCAAGCTTGCCCCATCTGGAAGGCCCACCAGCTGGAAGTTAGGGTGGTTTCCCAAATCTTGCTCAGTTTTGATAATTCACTGAAAAGATACAGAACTCACTAAAAGCTSTTCTATCCATGTTTGAGGTTCCTTTTAAGAAAGGATACAGTTTATAGTCAGCTAGGAGAAGGAAGCACTGACTGAATCAGGAAGTACTGCAYAAGGAACTTCAGAGTTCTCTCCTTGTGAAGCAGAACACTTYGTTTCCTGGCACCAAGATATGATAAGGCATGTGGAGAACTGCCAACCCTGACTGCTCACCTGAGCCTTGGTATTCAAAGGTTTACTGGGATGCTTACATGGGTGTGGTGGGTTGATTAATTGCCCTTGTGATTGATTGCACTCTTTGTAGTGTTACTTACGTGCAGCCTGCGATGCCTCKACTGTGATAGCTTAATAGCTAATGAATGGCAGAGTTGCTTCAAGGCCCACAGTGGCCTTGAGTTCACTGTGTGGCTCAGGCTATAATCGCCCTGGGTAAGCTGCCCAAGTACTCGGTGTACAAGTATGTGCCTCTGAACCCAACTTCGGGGATTTCTCCTCTTCTCCGTGTCCCATGGTTCTGGATGATTTTCAGTTGCCATGGGGACAAGACTGCAGTGGGGAAGGGGAAGCAGTAGAGYAGGTTAAACACTCGAGAGCAATCCCTGCACTCACAAGTTGGGGCATGGCAACCATAGCAAGTTCAAGGCCAGCCAGGGCTATACAGCTACAGTGAGACTCTCAAAACACAGAGTCAAACAAAACTGATTTTGATGATCTTACCCACTGTTCTTGTTGTCTTCTCGGAGGTCCTTATTCTGTAACTCAAGTACTTTGTAGGAGTGCTCTTCATAGTCCATCTGTATTTGGGGGAGGTGAGTAGTCAGAACACACATGAAGGTCAACAAATGGCCTAGTGGTAAAGTCTCTTGCCAACAACCTGACCGTCTGAACTTGATCCCTGGAGCCTCCATGGTACAAGACAGCCTGTTCCTATAGCATACCCCACACCAACGCACACACAYAGATGTCATAGCACATGGTAACGCATGTAGCCACCCACCCCTGAATAGATAAATGTTAAAAAAAAGAATAAAGTTAATAAGATCTTCAAAGAGATAAAAATAACACCACTAAGAACTTGGACAGTGAACTGAAAGCTTTGAAATCTGTAGTTTTTAGATGTAAAAACTATAGTAACTGAGATTGCACACTCAATGGATGTGTGTGTTGTATGTTAAGAAGGCTATAACAAAGTATCATGGTGGAAAGCTCAAAGAGCAGACATTACTTCCTGAGGCAAGAACTTTCAGGTGAAGCTGACAGTGGGGTTGATTTCTCCCGTCTTCTTTCTTTGTCCTGTAAATGGGTTTTCACACATTCTTACCTATGTGTTTGTGTCATTATCTAAAATAAGAGTCACATTCTGAGAGACTGAAGGGTAAGGATGTCAGCTTAGAAATTTCCTGGGGGTGGACAGAGTTGCTACCATCCAAAACAGTATATAACATTGACTTAAAATTCAGCTAAAGAAGGGCAAGGAGAAAGTAATTGGATTGAAGCACAGAGATGCAAAAGCTAAAATCGAACAAACAAAAACCAAACCAAACAAAAAAACAGGGAAGCCAATAGATATGGGGAGTGTGGGGTTAGAATACAGAATACTCAGAGAAATGGTTCAAAGGCAGCAAAAAACAAAAACAAAAAAAATC
>BDUI01008202.1:44134-75688 GCA_002335545.1 Apodemus speciosus
GATGGTAGCACATCCCTTTAATCCCAGTACTCACAAGGCAGAGGCAGGTGGATCTCTGTGAGTTGGAGGCCAGCCTGGTCTACAAAGTGAGTTCCAGGACAGCCAGGGCTACACAGAGAAACTGTCTCAGAAAAGAAAAAGCAAAAAAAGAAAAAAAGAAAAAGAAAAAGAAAAAAACAGTTATCTAACTTTCATGTGCACACCATGGAATGCACGCGCACACATGCATACACCAAATAAATAAATGTTCAAAAATTAATACAATCAGGCACAGTATTTTAAAATATCACCCAAGGCTACAAATGGTCTAGCTATGCCATGCCACAATGACGAATATAGAAAGCCACACCAAATCGACTCCATTTTAGGAAAACAATAGGCTACTTACTCTCTTGAAGATGCTACTCAAAGGCATTTAAGGACAAATGAAACATACTGGCCACAGTCTTTCATCACAGCACAACCCTCCCAGTTGGGTCCATGTTTGCATCTTTCTCTGGGAAGCCAAATACTCAGGAAAGGTAGAGTTTAGATCCTGGCTGGTGGACATCACTTAGCCTACTTCTTTCACCAGTGGCTGTTTAAGGAGTCGTCCTAGGAGACACAGGGAAGTCTATGGAAGGGATCTGGGGATCCTCATCACCTATACAACAAAGCCTATAATTGGAAACTGCTCTTCTTCTACCAAACACTTGTCATGTGGAAATTKRTCAGYCATTCTCCATCTTTTGGAATAAGGTCAACACATGAGGACAGGTGAGAGATGCCTGARAGAAATAACCTGATTCCCTTTTGTCCTGAAATCCTGATTTTCCAGATCCCCCAAAATGCTTCTTTGYAGATAGACTTTTTTATGTGAGACAAATCTCTTTCTGCTTAAATCAGAAGCTTCCTGCCTGACTCCCGTTTATACTCCCATACGCTAAATTAAGAGTACTTCAATCCAACAGTTCCTTGTGCATCTTTGCTGCAGAAAGTTAGATTCTGATTGGATTTTCTGCTTCTGGCAAGAAGACATCAAGAGTCAAACAACGATGGCAATTATGAGGTTAAGAGCCAAAATACACAACACCTACCCTCCGCCAGACACCACCCAAAACTCATTACATACCAACCTGATTGATCTTAATAACAACCTTCTAAAGTAACAACTGTGACCTGTCTTTACTGACAAGTGAAGTCCACAGAGGTCTCGATGAAGAGAATGGCAGAGAGAGCCTGGTTAATGACAACAACAGCATGCAGAATGCACCCCTAACTTATGGGGTCACAGGGTCATGATCAAAGGAGTGAACTGGCTAGGGAAATCCTATGTAGCTCCAATGTTTAGGTTACAGTGTGATTCAGCACATTTAAACTAGTATGGAGAAGTCAGAGACTTGAACCACCTGCCCAGGACAGCGAGGAAAGAAAAGTTTAGACCACTGGAGCCAGGAGCCACAGGAAACTGAGCTGCCCAGGATWTTAAGCATCTAASAGGATAAATTAAACTGAATAGTTTTTGCAGCTCTACTCCTTCCTAACTGAACAAGAATTCAAAGAACTTCCAAAGTCAATTCCCATCAGACTGATGACAAGCATAATTACTTACACATTGAGGATCATAAACCAAAGGTTATTTGCTTYCTACATTCTATCAGAGAAGCCGTGSATTTTTCTCATCTTCTTGACAGCCTTGATTTACCTCACAGCTATGCCGAGGACCAACACCAACAGACATGGAGCACAACATGCACGGAACAACCTACAACGTCAAGGAGATTTGGCAATCTCACCAAGACAAATCTGCAGCAATTTCTGGAAGCTTCTAATACAGACTNCTTATTAAATACAGAGATTCCCCATCGATGGCCATTTATTAAGCATCTACTATGCACCAAACACTGCAAGATGCTTTGTCTCTATTATTACAGCATATTGRCTCTGACCCTTAAGATAGTACTGTATTTTTTTCCAGTGGATGGTGGGTACTGGAGGTCCACAACTGGTCAACATGTAGAGAATAAGAGCTTGGGGGATGTCCAGCCCTAAATGAGATATCCATATCACAGCCTTTCCTCCCAAGACTCAGGGATCACTGAAGAAAGGGGACGGGAAGAGTGTAAGAGCCAGAGATGGTGGGTTACTACAGTGCGACTGTGCTGTGACATCACGCAGGAGACCTGTGCAGAATTAAGTCATAATTAAGCCATAACCAGTATGGAGGTGGGAGGTGGCCACRAGGTCCCTCCCATGTCCCACTGCCGGCAATTACCAGGAAGGCACTTAAGTATGGGGTCCTTGGTAAGTCAACCACATTCCGTCGGATGGCCCACACCTAAGAGTATTTAGGCAGCACAAATTGGCTTCAGTGTTTTTTGCTTGTTTTTGTTTGTTTTTTTTTATTTTTGTTTTGTTTTGTTTTTTTTTTTACAAGACACAAAGTGAGGTGGGCAGGGAGGAGATAAAGGAGAAAGGGGAGTGAGATAACCAAAGTGTATTCTGCAACATTTCAAAGAAGTAATCATAATAATTAAAAATAGGACTGCAAAGTCTTGATACTTTGGTTTTATGGAATTCAAAGAGTTTACACTTCATTTACCCAAGGACGTAAAGCTGGCACAGTCAACCAGGGGTCCAGCCGAGACTCTTTAATCTCCAAGTCTGTGTTTTGCTGCCATGCCCACCACACGGCAAGTTCAGAAAACCTGCCAACATGACCTTGAGGGGCTCCCAGGCAAGCACGCGTTATACCATGCCGTCTGCTCTCCTGGAACCAGCGTTCAAAATCGCGTTGTCCCTAAATTAAACCCACTCTTTGATGGACACTGCTCTGCCAGAAGGGCCGGGTCTTAGTGCAAACGAGGAGTYGGTATAAGTCAATTACATAAAATRGATCGAGGTGGAGGAGATGGCAGATGTGATAAACATCACCAAGGATGCAGAGCACATGCCACGGTCCGCTGTGCTGCAYTGAAGACCAAGACATCAGTAGTGATGATGGGAGGTGCCTGGAGTTGGGAGCTGCGGACTCTGTGGTCCGTGTGTTATCTACTAGTGATGCCTGCCTTGGGAAGCTGCGCAGAGTTAGAGAATGCGAGAGGAGCAGCAACTTGTGAAATCACTTTGTTCTTCTTGAGCAAGCCCAGCATGTTCCTGCTCCTTTCCCAGAGGAAGAACAGCTTCATGAATGCTTGCGTCAAGGGCTCTCCAACCAACTATTAGCTCTTTCCAACAGCTCAAAGCATTTGCTCATGATACTCCATTAATATGTTTGTCTGTCTAGGGGGACTGTGTACACCTTCTCGCAGTTGAGATTGTTTCCAGTGGAGACNCATACCTTCCAGTGAGTCTGGGTGGACATTAGGATACTTCTCAACAAAATGAGTCAGAGTTTGTCAATGGTATGAACTCTCTGTGGTATTTATCTGAAGACATCTCTAAACATGAAAGAGGGGGCAGTCAGATCTTTTCCTACTAGAAAAGCAGGAGAATGTGAAGAGAAAGTAGTGTCTGCTCATTTTCCAAATCCTTTTCTGCTGCATCCAGTCTCATCACTACTGTTTCAGGTGCTCTAYATAACAGGGAASTTGGRTAAATGTTTACCAAATTTCATTTAGCTGGAYGGTGGGGAGGAAGGTGTGCACGCTTGTGTAGAAGCACACATACACAGGTTCGGCATTTCTCTGACAAGAACACTGAGGAGCATTCACTGAGGAGGCCTCATGAAGCAATGGAACCAAAGTGGCTTCGTCAAGGCTGCTGGCAAGACCCAGTAGGCACAGCTTAGGAAGCAACCATTTTTCCTTGTAATAAGGAAAATCCAGACAGCAATCCTAAGCATATTTATTAATACCCCCCCCCCCCGAGTATGGGTAACTGCCATCAGACATGGCTCTGTCAGTCTTATCATTAACATAAGCTACTGCATCTTGGGGTTTCAATAGCACAGTCAYGCCAACGATACTGGAGATAAGAGCTAATGCTGGAACTCAAAGAACCAAGCCCCAGGTCCAGCAAATGCTTTTAAAAGAATTTCACTCTCTACGGTTGCTTGCTCAGAAGAAATTCATTTTACATTTTTAAAAAAAGAGAGAGAGAGAGAGAGAGAGAGAGGGAGAAAGAAAATAATGAGGCATTCAATTGAGCAAGCCTTTTCTTAATTCATTTTAAGGTAATCTCTTACATTCATCAACACTTTCTCTAAGAGGTGGGGATCATGGAAGGAGATCCTATGTGATTTCCCTGTATGCTCCTCTCTATACTGGGGTAAAACATAAAATAATGCAATGGTGATAAGACCAAAAGAAGAGCTTTATAATAGTCAGGGCACGCTAACCAAGTTTAAATTAAATTACACAGCCTGCTAATCTTTATGATGGGATAAAATGTCTTCCAACATTATACGTTATACTGAAATTTGCAATGCGTCCTCCTTCTCGCTTCCTGAGCTGCTATGACCCCTCTTTACTGCCCACCCTCCTACCTCTTCATTAAGATAGCTCATCTTCAACCCCAAAGCATTACTCCTGCTGACTGGAGGGGGAGGGTATGATTCTGAGCAAGATTACATTTTTATAGCTATTGTTAAGTTGTGTGCATCTACATTTCACACCAGGGCATAAGAAAACAGTATTATGAATACCAGGCATATTTTCCTAATGCCATAGGCACAATCTTTCGAAAAGGATAGAATCAAATAGACACCCAGCTAAAGGGATTTCAAAACCACTTGCTCTGACGAGTGATGCTCAGTTTTGAAGATGGATGCCATGCACTGCATGGTCGATGTTCAATGAAGCAGCTGTAACGGAAACCCCAGATTCTCCAAGTCTTAAGAGTGACAGGAACCCCGCTGCGGGATGAGCCTGAGCATCTGGGGAGTGCCCTTGCCCAGTTGGTAGGGTTCTCACACTCTATGGGGGATGGAAAGATTATTAATGAGAACAGGAAGACCTTTGTCTAAGGGCAGGGACAATCTCAGTCTTGAATCTCCATCTTTGATAAAACTAAGAAATAAGAAAGGAAGGAAAGGACATCGCAGACAAGTTTCTTGTTTCTTCCTCCTCCTGTCACAGGAGAGGATGTGTGCAGGGACAACCATGGAACAATGTCCGAGCTTAGGAAAGGCAGGACCCTTCTTAACATCACGCTCTTCTCTCCCTCTCCCTCTCCTATTATTTACTTGTGGGAATAGAAGTGTGTGTGTGTGTGTGTGTGTGTGTGTGTGTGTGTGTGTGTGTGCGCGCGCATGCGTGTGCGCGCGCGAGCTTGTCAGAAGACAACTGAACAACTTTTTGGAGTTACTTCTTTCCTTCTGGCATGTGGGTCCCAGGGATGTAGCTCAGGTCATCAGGCTTGGCAGGAAGTAGAGATCTACACTCTGAGCCATGTCACCCCAGGTAACGAGAGCTAAAAGCTAACATTTGTAGACTAAGGCAATAATGACCAACAATGAGGAGCTGTCTAGAGAAAAATTACGAAGACYCATATAATAGGCCTTCTAATATATACTATTATACGACAAGCAGAAGATGCTCTGAGACACTCTGGCTGCTGCCCGGTATCTAATAATAACCTCCAAACTGTTGAGAATCTGCCCCATCCCTAGTAGCCACCTGTGCATGACCACTCTCTGGACAGTTGCCCCACACCACTTACGAATCTCTCCAAACTGGCTTATACTAGCTGGACTCATTTTCGTAATAATGTAATGGTTGTAATGACTTAAAAGTTCTAAAAATATAAGATTCTATGGTTGAATCATCTCACAGGCATCTTTGCAGACCCCACTTACCAACAAACAAACCCAAAGAGCAAAATTACAAACATTATATGCCCTGGCAAGACAGGGCTGAACTTTAATCGCTTTATCCATATTCATAGGAGAAGCTCAGATGCCCAAGCACACACCTCTGTTTCAGGTAGAGATTCTGTTATTTATGTTGTTATTACTTGTAGGGCTTTTTGTTTTATCTGAAGTGTTGTTGACTGGTTAAACTCTTTATATCCTCAAAGTGAACTGCCATTGTGACTGCCATGACTGCTGTTCTGAACTGTTGGCTGGCTATGAGCTCCAAATTCAAGTGACAGAAGGAAATGAGTGGATAGAACTCAGTGATCCCCAAATATCAAACGACTGAATAATATGGTCAACACACTTAGAAAATAGAACAAAGGCCTTCTCATTCGGGACATCTTACAGAGGGATCCAAGCTCTGGGGTTCTCTGCTTTGACTTCTCCTCAAAACTAGACAAAGTACCTGCCTACCCTATTTCCAAGCTAAGCAGAGAAGCACGAAAACTAAATGAGATGCATGCATGCGAGCAGCGGAAGAAAGACAGCGCAGTTTACTTATACAAGAGCATTCTGAAATTAATGGGGGAGAAACACAAGTTTGTTTGCTGTGTGGTTGGTTGGTTTAATTCCCTATTTCTGAAATTTGGGCTGAGTTTTAAGAACCCTGTGGGGAAAAAGTTTGCTTCAATTTCATAATGCATATGAAATTTGTCACAATAACACCTAAATCTAGTAGATCAATAATGCATGCGATGGCTGCTTAATTATTTACTCCGGATGTAGCAAATGTGGTTCTAATACAAACTGCAAATGTAAACAAAGTTGAGACATGCATGGGGTATGGCCAAGATCAACAGTTATTTTCCCCCAAAATGATCCTTTTTTTTTTTTCTTTTGGCCTGGAGAATCATAAAAAAGAAATTCTCTCAAATATCTAAAGTTAGAGACGGTTGAGGAAATTCATATATTTATAAGTATGCATGTTTTACAGACTACTAAGACACTAAAAACCAAGTGCCTTAAATATCTCTTCTTTCAAAATATTATACATGAAGATGACACACAGAAGATGGTAAACTCAGAGAAGCAAATGGTAGCATAAGAACATTCAGCAAACACAGGCAACAAAAATGCATGACCAGCAAACAAAATGCAAAGTCCTTGGAGGACACATCTAGTAGCAGAAAAGACTAGCGTCCTGCTACACTGGGGCAGTAGTGGGACCATCTGCAGTGCACAAAGTTTGAGTCCACCGGGCCCTGGGGATGACCCTTGTCCACACTGCCGTACCAAAGCAATTTCTGGACAAACAGCATCGCTGACCAGGAATAACATATTAGAAAAAGAGTAGAGTGTTCCAAACCAAACTGAAAAACCACCCCACTCCCTTCACTTAGTCATAGAACAAAAAAGGAAAGACAAATAAAAATAAGTCGAAGCAAAGATAAGGATGTAATGTGCGCTCTGAACCAAATTTTCCCCTATTTGAGTGTGATTCTGAATGTCCACCAGTGATTCTTAGTAAACCCGAAAGATCCAGCGTGAAGCTTCCCAGCATTCCCCACGGTTCTAATTAGACAGAAGCTCATTAGACTTGGGGTCTGGCTAATACTGCTGTGATATTTTGTGTTTGAGTTCTTTACAATAAAGTGTTAATTAAAAAATAGACTTTCTTTGTGATGTTTAATTCACAACTCTAGAASGTATCTTCAGTTTTCCACAATTCCTGACTTAGCTAGGCCAGGAATGTACACTGAACCTGAGTGTTCAGGTTTTCAGGACCACTAAACCTATTACCAGGGATCTATGATTTGCAAAGTCTAGTGGATGCTGGCCAAAAGTCAGCCTTCTTTCACATTTTGTTATTACTATTCACAAATTTTATAAGCGAGATACCAGGTAGAATTTTTAGGAGCCAAGATAATACAGGTAACTGAAATGTCTCTGTGTTTTCTAATCTTTACCAGGGGAGGCAAACACTAGAAATGAGGCAAGCATAGCATCTTTCCGGTCTACTGTCCTCTGGTCTTGAGAGCCCTGAGGCCCACTTTCACCCTTTCTGTGTGCCACAGAGCAGCGCTGGGAGTCCAGACACTGGCATTAGAATTATGTGACCCAGAACACAGTAACCTCTGGAAGTTGCACCTTCTGTAACTGCAGACAAGAATGATCCTCTTAGTTTTTAAGAGGATCAATGAAACAAGTATATTTAAAATAACCACTTAGGATCCTCATTTAATATCCAGAAATATGGAAATCTATTATGAATACACTAAGTAAAGAATATCCATTTAATAGGATCAGGTTTCTATTATAACAGCCTTTTCTTATAAAAACAACAAAAATGAAGGTGATATGCTGTATTTTGGTTGACTTGGACCTCTAGAGTCAACTATAATACATAGATCATAACTGAATCCAGATTTTAAAAAAGTTGCTACAGTATTGGAGCTGGGGAGATAGCGCAGTAGGTAAAACAGAATGAGGACCCAAGTTCAAATCCTTAGAACCAGAGTAAAGTGGGGCATGGCAAGCTCATCTTTAACCTCAGTGTCCTAAGGTGAGATGGAAGCAGGAGTTCTTAAAGCTGGAGGTCAGCTCAGCAGGAGGACACAGCAGTGAGAGAGATCCTGTTCCATATCAAAGATGAGACCATTGTCCTCTGACTTCTGCACATGTACTACGGCACAGATGTGTGCCCTCTCTTTCTGTCTCTCTCTGTCTCTGTTTCTGTCTCTCTTTCTCTCTCTCACACACACACAGTTGTAAAATTTGAGAGAAGTATGCAAATGAAATATTGAAACTGTCATAGCCAATTCATTCATATTTCTTGGCTTGGATCAATGGAGTGAGTTCATGCAAATCAACAGTTGTGTTCTTTGAACTCACTGAAGTGCTTGTGCTCATGTCTGCACACGGCAGGAAGACGGAGAAACTGAGAGCAAGAGAGGGTAAGAAAGGAACAAAGTAAATGAAACAAAACATTGGGGACCCCACGCAGAGCATGCATGGGGGTTTACTGTAGTATTCTTGCAACTTTTATGAGACTTGAAGATATTTGCAAATTGAGAAATAAAAAAAATGTGGATAAAAAACAAAAAACCAAAAAACCACTCATCGGGCCTGCGTGCTGGTGTGAGAAGCACTGTTTACACAGGCAATGAGCCTGACCCCATGAGGCCCTTCTGATAGTTCATCTCAGACTCCATCCCACTTCCAGTCCCCAGGCTGCTAGCTGGGACCGCGTGTGTCAATGGCCATGTTCAATTCCAGGGTGGGGGCTGTAATTATGTCCTCCCCTGTCATCTGCCTCAAAGGACTCCAGATGAGAGTGTGGAGGATAAGCTAATGATTTGCCACGCAGCTCTGATGACCACTGTATTACGTGCATCATAATATTTTCATTTCATCTTCCTGAGCACAATGCCATGCTGACAGCAAGGTCAGTTATGSTACTAGAAGGGATTTTTAATGAAAACAATTATAAATTTAAAATAACTGTGTTTAAAGCATTTAACAGTCACCGGGGTCAAGTGATTACAACAGTTACAAGCCCCGTGGGACATGTTCACACCAAAACAAAGTGAATGAATTACCTCAGCTGGCGCATGTAATCACTAAGTGACCACAGGGGTCAGGCAGCGTGGAACCCTGAAGAGGTTCGCGTAAAACCAATAATGAAAATTTATCAGTCAAAGGTGGGGAGGGGAAGTGACAAGAATCAGCGAGTCGAGTGATATACTAGAAGCAGAACCRAGTCTCTACAGAGCTAGAAAGGCCAGGGAAATGTCATTCAAAAACCCAGGGGACAGCTGGAATCAAGATTCCTGGAAACAATAGGCAGTCTGGGGAAGGCAGGGGGATTAAAATGGAAGTGATCTATGCAGGATCAGCAAGTTCCAAGCCAAACCAAAGGATAGGAGATTGCAGTCCTCCTGCAAGCACTTGGTCACATTCTGGAAATGCATCCAGATGACTCTGATGTAGGGTGCTGAGAGGATGGGATGCTCACAAGTGAGTGACAGTCATCTCTAACGTTTGCGCGTGCGTGCCACTGGGCATCTCTCACGGATGCTCTTTAAAGTTCATCCAGTTCTGTGATTCCTTCTCCACCCAAAGAGAGGTGGCAAAGGCAAGCCACACAGAGAGAAGCGTGTGAAGGACATGTGAAACAAGTGAAGGAGACATTCACGGAAAGGTATTCATTCCTACAGACTTCACCGGTGAGCCAGTAGTGAGGAGCCCGGGCGTCCTCAAAGTTCTGCACACCTGCGATCTAAACACAGGACGCGGGAAGAAGGACAACGGGGAGGGCCCCAGGGAGTCTCATCACACAGGGAACTTTTGAAATGGGCTTTAAAGAATGAGCAAGAGGTCTCAGGAAGGTGGGTTGTGAGTGACATCCATGGGGCGGGACCATCGTGAACAGGTATTTGTTATTCAGTTGGCTGAGTACTCATTCGGCCTAAGGACAAAAGCCACAGGACAAGACGGACAGACTACCATCCTCTTTCAAAAAAATCTTTTTATCAGTTCTTTGAGAATTTTGTACAATGTTCATTTACCTCTCCCCCAACTCCTCCCAGAGCCACCCCTTTCTTTAGACTGCCTACAAATAACTTTCTGAAAGGTAAATATCTTTGAGGGTTCTTTTGTCTTGTGTGTGTGTGTGTGTGTGTGTGTCTGTGTCTGTGTGTCTGTGTCTGTGTGTCTGTGTGTCTGCCTGCTTTGAAGAGCACCCAGAACTCATGATGATCCTCCTGTCTGAATGTCCTGAGTTCCAGGACAAAGGCCCCAGGCCGCCACGCCCAACAACCTCTTCCTGTATTCTTTCACCGCTTCTCTCGTCCATCCTTTTCTCAACAAGGTCTTCTGTTGCAGCTCAGGGTGGCCTCCAGTTCACAATCTCCCTATCACCATCTCCCGAGTGCTGGGATTCTAAGCATACACCACCATGCCTGGCCTATCCCCATACAATCCAGACCCAAAGGCACCACTAGGAGATTGAGACTTGAGTTCTTATTCAATGCTCTCTATTTGATTTCATGGTTTAAAAAAGTTCATTGGGTTTTTAAAAGTTTGGCTGGGTTTTGAAAAAGTTTCTCGTTGTAAAGAGTTTTTTTTTTTTTAATTTTAATTTTATTAACACGATTTTAAAAAAAAAAAAACCAACAGTAAAATCCTTTAATACCTCAGCCTCTTCAAGGGGAATCTAACTTTTTCTCTTAGGCTGATACAGTGAGGAGTACAGCACTCTCAGAAAGGGAGAATACATTTAGAATTTTAGCTTTAGAATCCAGGGCTGGAAGCATAACAGGAAGGACTTTAACTGTGGCTGCTGCCCAGCTCTTGCTCTGGCTGCCACGCGACCCCAGGCGGTCCTCCCACCTCTGGATCTCCATCCATCTGTCAATAAGACAGAGCTAATATCGTCTGCTCACATCAACCTCCCTGGACCATTATAGAGCATTAATGAGCTAATACATTCAAAGATACTTTGAGTTCTTTGTATAAAAGCTGTCATATAAATTACAGACATTATAATTAATGTGATGTAAGAAAATGGCTACCCATAACACAGAGGGACCGGTTCGCACGGATCACAGAGACCTGTTAGCATACCCTTGGGTCAAGGACCCTGTCTAATGGGATGAAACCCAATGCTGCCTGTTCATTTGATAACATATTTGGCTTCAGTTTCTTTCCAAGGAATTTAACTTAATTCTATGCCCAGTCTGAACCATGTTTTAATTTTGTCTTTACTGAGAAAATGTACCTATATATGAATTAGACCAATCATAAAATAATTCATTTCTAGAACAAAGACTCTTTGGCTTAAAGACAAGTAGATAATAAGCACGAACCAACTATTATTTGGATTACGTAAACACTCATATTTGACATTATTACCAACAGGAATACAAGAGGCATGATTGCCACCGGATAGACTACATAGACAACTCATGAGAATCTGATGTAAATTTCTAGATTTATAGACCATGAAGGAAAAAAAAATAACCCAGACTGACAAGATAACTCAGTCAATAAGTTACTTGCAAAGTATGTTAGTATTCATTGTCAGTTTGATTTAATCTAGAATCGCTTGGGAAGAGAGTCTCAATGAGGGGTCATGTAGATTAGTGACTATGTGTAAGGCTGTGGAGGGTTATCGATCTTGGGAAGACCCAGCCTATAACTGGTGGCACCATTCCCTGAGCAGAGGATTCTGGATGGTGTAAGAGTGTAAAAAAGAAGCCAAGTGAAAGCACGTCCTCGATAATTCATGGCTCTCTGCTGTAAACTGTGCGTGTGATATGTCTAGCTGCTTCAAATTCCTGACGCGGTGACTTTCCCCCAGGGATGGGCTGTACCCTGGAATGATGAACCAGAGGTTCAGCAAGACACTGCCTCGATAAGGCACTCAGTGCCAGCTTCAGGCCTCTACAAGCATGTGCACACATACATACAAACATGCAGCCACATACTGTAACACACATACGAAGACATACAGGGTGGGAGGGATGAAACCTGAATCTGCTTGAAATAGACTATTAAACAAATGATAATTCTAGGAGGGTAACTAGCAAAACCAACTGTGACTCAAACACTGGACAGGCTAGCATGGCAGGCACTGTGGTTGTGAGCAGTGAGAAATGTTATGGGTATTACTTCCCTCGTAAGGACTAGAGAATCTAGACTGGAACTCTGGCCCAGGTTCCTCTGGGAATCACAGGGAAAATCACCCATGTCCCATCTTGCAACTGTGTCCCTTTACTCCTCTATTAGGTCTAACTAGTTACCGGCCACAAAGTGACTGAAGTTGACCATCCACTCATCCAAGGCTCTCCTCTTCAGGATATGCCGGGTACCTCCCTCATGAACAGACCTCACTGCACTGCTTTTTGTTCAAAATGGCAGATTCCACCTGCTCAGCTCACCAACTCCACTTCCAATTTTCTTTCACTGTTTAAAAAATAATCAAAGCCTTAAATAATCAAGTCATGACTCGAATGTATTATATGACAACTCTAAACATGAGCTGAACCCTGGCCCTGACAGCCTGGCTGAAGGCTAATGTGCTGGAGTTACAAGGATCATTCTAGAAGGAGGTAAGGGGACACTGGAGGGGAGAGCTCGTGATGAGAGTAAGAAAGAGGAACTACAGAGCGCTGATGTGAGACGGAGGGAAGGTCAGAGGTCAACCAGAACATGAGACGCCAAGGGTGTGTGATGGGAAGACAGAGCCAGAGTACTCACAGTCTCTCTGTTCTGCAGAGGGGGAATGGGCCAGTGACTACTGTGGCACAAAGAACTAGAATGTCACTTCCCCGGATATCCTTTTGGCCTCATCCCCTTTCCTCCTATGCCTTCCCAAGGAACAAGAAAAATGTAACAACTGGGTAGGAAGGATACAGGGTACATTTTGCAAATATGGCGGTGGCAGATTACCTTCTTCACCATCCTCTACTTGTGCTTGTTAGTTTGCCTGTCAGCTTGACACAACTGGAGACATCTGGGAAGAGGGAACTTCAATTGAGAAAAATGTCTCCATTGGATTGGCTTGTAAGTGAGTCTATGACGCTGGAGGGCCCAGCCTACTGTGGGTGGTACCATCCTCTGGGAAGGTAGTTCTACGTTGTACAAAAGAGAAGGTAAACCATAGAGAGCAAGACGTTAAGCAGCGTTCCTCCATGGCCTCTGTATCAGTGCCGGCCTCTAGGTCCTTGCCCTGACCTCCCTAAGCGGTGGACGGTGACACAGAAATATAAGCCAAAGAAACCCTGTCCTCAAGTTGCGCATGGACAGAACGTTTCATCACAGAAATAGAAAGTAAACTTCAATGTGTTGGCTATGCTTTATCATATTGAATCTAACTATTAATATTTGTCCTTCAACAAATGAATGGATCGAAGATCGCATGATTAACAAGGTTAAAGCAGAATTTAAACGGGGCAGAATGCACTCTGTACTCATACTGTTCTTGAGAGCACCCTGTTTCTTTGCATAACGAGACATATACGCACACATGCCCCAGCACAATGTGTACAGCCTTTGTTCAGAGCAATTACCTGCAGGCTGTGGGAAACACTATCAATCTCAAGTTCTTTATCTTTTTTTTTTTTTAACCTTTTAAAAACAAGAACCACCAAAGCTTTCGGAATTCAAACCAAAAAGAGTGTGTAGTCACTTTCTAAAAGCACTTAAAGGGTGAAGACTTTCTCCCAATAAGAACAATCAAAAATATGTGACAAAGATCCTCAAATACTACCAAGAGAATTAAAAAGACATAGTAGTCTTCGCATGGGACATTCGGTAGCAGATAATACAAACATTCTTCTTAACAATATATGTCATTCAATGGAACCATTCTCCTTCTAGGAATAAACCCTAGAAATATAATTAATGATGTTTACAAAGACAGTGCAAGAAGGATACTCACCAGGACAGTGCCCCTGGTAAGGAAAGGTGGAAATGCTTGAGCTGTCCAGGGGTTGAGACATGAGACAGCACACTCTTGCAGCTGAGGGCCACAGTGACACAAACAGCAAGGCAGGCTACATTTTTAAATTGCAAATTAACTTGTACAGCTCTATTAAGTGTTTTTTTTTTAAATTGCCATTAAAGTCCTCAGAGAGTGTAGATATCTTATTTCTAGGGGTCTTCAACACAGAAATAAAAGTAGAAACATTTTCAAGCCGGTGTCTGCCAAATATTAATTCCTCTAAAGATGGGCTTGCAAAGACGTGTGTATTTTCAACTTTGTGCATGTTCGCATATTTGGACTTATATAATTAACATGCATGTATCTTAAAGGATTCTTTGGGGGAAATATTTAGGGCATCTTGATTGATGTTTAAGTTGTTCATGATATGTTGTTTAAAAAGCTATGAAAAAGCATTGCTGTTTTCTGTGACAGGTGTGTGTGTGTGTGTGTGTGTGTGTGTGTGTGTGTGTGATAGAAGGAGAACAGGAAACACTCCACAAGGATGCATATTAAAATTCATGTGGTTACTTCTATCTCTCCATAGGTATTTTGCTTCCTTCCTACCACAATCTGTTTTCTAAACAAGTAAGAACAGACACGAGATGTATACCTAAGGTTAACTGTTGAGGCTGTGAAGGATTTTTCTGTTGTACCAACAGCAAGATCACAGGAAAGAGAACATGGTATTCAGAATGGAGCAAAATTGATTTATATGTATGTCTGGGATGCTGGTTACAGTCACACCGTTAAAATCATCCCCCACACGATGCTTCTGAAAAAGAACATTCTGGAGAATGTCCTGGAAGCATTTTCATTCTCCCTCTTGGCCCCAAAGAAACTGAGACTCAGAGGCACTCAGTGAAAATTCAAGCCAAAGAAAAGCGTGTTATGGAGCTCCTGGTCCCGGGGCTATGACAAAGAAGCATTCTGACTCACTCAATTATCATGCATGAACTTTCCACGGTAGGAAGAGACCGCAAACCCTTTGTATTCCCAATTCATTGTGTTGGAAGGCAAACAACAGCAGAAGCAAATGCTTCTTAAGTACTTGGGCACAGCATGCCAGTCACTAGCAATAAGGAGCTGGCTGCTAGAAAAGGTTTTTGGAGAATAGGAACAGAGGAAGGAGGGAAAAGAAAGGCTGGAAGCACTGTTTATTATGCAATTTTGATGTTTGGGCCAAAGTACAAGATGAAAAATGTCTTATACTTTATGTTCATTAATTCAGCGAGTCAACAAATGTCTGTGTACATCAGGTGTTTGAAGAGGCCTCGTTAGGCACACACCATTGTCCAGCAGTGAAACACGGGCTAACAATTCCGTTTCCAGCACAGGATGAGCTGTGCAAAGTCTGGCCACTGCGTTAAGGAAAGCAACTGGGTGACCATCACGGGGGATGAGTGAGTGTTTTTTAAAATGGTCATTCTATAAATAAGCCAGGACAGGGTTTACAAATGGAAAGAGGCGGGAAGGGGCCTGATGGGTGTGAGAAGTGGGAAGAAGCTCACGGTTCCAGTCACTGAAAGCTGGCAGTGAGGACAGGCATTAGCAATTAAGTAAGAACCCCTAAAGACCACGGCTACAGCATCTGTCAGCGTGTATACAATAACCAAGAGGAGGCCTGCCAGATATATTCTGAAAACAAGAAACCAGCGCAGCTGAAACCCAGTAAACAGCGATGAGTGTCAGTAAACAGGCACTGCTGGGGGAGAAGACATGGCCAACGGCAACATGGAAAGGCACCTCATAAAATGTACCTCCAGGGAAGGTGGTATTAGAAGCCACTGATGTTCAGAATTTAAGAAAAAGCAATAAAAATAATCACATTTTAACTGACAGCTACTTTGTCCTTAACAAGTTTAACCCAAAGATGTGACTGGGATCCATTTTTTTGCCACAGTGAGAAAGGAAGTGTGTTGGTGGGGGCAGGGCACCAGCTCAGCGGCGAAGCAGGATCTGCCTGCTCTTGACATCCTGCAGCACTTCTGGGATAAAATACAGACGGGACTATGGTATTCAACCATCAACTGTTTTTTAAACTGGAGGAAGGTGTATGCGTGTCTCTTTCCCACACACAATTCGATATTCAGCCCCTGGCCTTAGAAAACACTTGTGTTTCTAGCCGTGGCCTGGTTCCTAGAAGACAGCAGTTAGGCAGGGTGCGGGCATATTTTTTTTTTTTCTGTAAGGACAACAGATTGGGGAGAGGTGGTGATCAGCAGACTGGACGTTGGAGTCTGATGGATCTCAGATCAAAACCTAAGGCCACTTCCCAGCTTTATGCACGTCACTGGCTAATGACACCTTAGTTCTTACTAACAAGTTATCTAGAGGATAACTCCATGAAACTGGGGCTTACTCCTCACAAAGACGACGTCGTGTGAATGTACCCACTGCACTCTGCCACTCAGCCATTTATTGAGTGAGCCCCACAGCAATTTGGTTTCTCTGTTTTCTATTTATATTAAATAAGGGGCATCTAAGGGCACTTCCTGTCTAACTTCTCTGTGGAGAGGGAGGTTTCCACACTCTGTCTTACTCCCATGTCAGCCACTTTGAGTTGCTCCATCAGGAAGCCCACCTAGACTGAAGACGCTCRCAGCTTCCTTCTGCAGTAATTGTGGACAGCTGTCTTGGGTTCTTTCTGTTGTACTAAAATACTCTGGCAAAGGCAACCTAGGGGATGGGGTTTCTTCTGTCTTACAAAAGAGAGATGCAGTCCATCACAGAGGGGAAGTAAGGGCGGCAGGAGCCTGAAGCAGCTAGTCCCATTGACCCTGATATTCAGAAAGCAGAATTACAAGCAATGGATGCCCACTGTTTTCTGTCACTTTTCTCTGTCCCTCATCGAATAAGGCAATCGAGATAACCCRTAGAGGCATGGCTCCCAGGCCAGTGAAAACACTGACCAGCACACTGTCACACACCAGAATGGTACACGCTGGATCACACAGGATGCTCTCCTTTGCTGGCTAGTTATGTCAACTTGACATACAAACTAAAGGGAACTCTCACTTGAGAAAATGCCTCCGCAAGATCTTACTGGAGAGCATTTTCTTAATTAGTGACTGATGACAGAGAGCCCACCCCATTGTAGGCAGTGCTATCCCTGGACTGGTGGTCCTCAGATCTATAAGCAATCAGGCTGAATAAGCCAGGAAGCAGCACCACTTCATGGCTTCTGCTTCAGCTCCTGCCGCCAGATTCCTGTCCTGTTTAAATTCCTGTCCTGACTTTCTGCAGTGATGAACAACAATATGGAGGTGAAAGCCAAACAAGCCTTTCCCTCCCCAGCTTGCTTTTGGTCACAGTGTTTCTTCATCAGAGCAATAGTAACCCTACCTAGGACACCTCACAAAAACCATGAAGTAACATTTTTATTACTGCCCATCTTACCAAAAAGGGACCCCCAGGGTCCGTCAAAAGGTTAAACAATTTATATATTAAAAAAAAAAAAAACAGTAAATAAAAAGGCAGGTGTCTTTCACTGCTTTATAACATCCACCTGCTATCCCACTTTTCTGTCCTTGGACTATTACTAGCTTCCGCTTGATCTTGTGGACGATGGTAGCCTGTCTCATCAATTCTCCCATATTAATAACTTTCTGCAGTACACCTGCCCCGTGGCATATGGACATACTAATGAGGGCCTGCCACTTCCGAATCAACGGTGAGCTCATTAGGGGTCCTCAAGCCTTGTAGCTGGTGGGTCAGGGTGAGAGTGAAGATGAGCAGGACTGAAAACCATCTTTCAAATATGTGCAGTATTAGCACGTGGCCAAACAGCTCCTCGGCTTCCAAGTGAAGCTGCTACTGAAGTCCTCCCAGGATCACGGCTCATGAGCAAATCTTAGGTCACACGTTACAGTCACACAGGCCCGAATTTACCCAGTGAGTAGACTTGGGTAGACCAGTTAGCTCCTCTGGAGCCTTATTTATTTATTTATTTATTTATTTATTTATTTATTTATTTACTTATTTATTGTGTATGAATGTGGATGCATGTGCCAGGGTTCATGTGTGGAAATCATGTGACAACTTGCGGAAGTCAGCTCTCTCCCTCTGCCACGTGGGACCTAGAAATAGAACTGCGGTCACCACACTTGGTGACAAGGTGGCCTCACCTACTAAGTCATCTCACTAGCTCCTTTGAATTTTCTTACCTACTAAATGAGCTTGAAGAAAGCTATCTGTAAAATGTCTCTGAACCAGATTAACCCAATTTAGAGAAATAGAGAGTGAGAGGAGGCAAGGGTGTTTGCAAAGAAGAGGACAGCAGAGAGGAAGGACAAAGATCAGTCAGAAGTGACAGGGACCCAGCTGCTGAGAGTGGAACGCCCTATTGTGGCAGAGACCCTAGTCTGACCCTGACTCCTACCTGGCAAAAAGGGCTGGAAGCATCCTTTCCAGGGGAGAGGTTCCTGCCTGAGACAAGTGGTACAGTAATCACACACCATCTCTCGCCCTCTGAGCACCCTGAGTTGCCCTGGTAACCGGAGCTATTCTCAGCCTTCTCTATGGGAACCCAGCTTCTCTACCCATTTCCCATGGGCTCCCATTGGTCTCTTGTTCTACACCCCTTACTGAGACCTCTCCCTTCTGCCTCACTAGATGGGGTGGGGGTTGGGAGGAACAAGAGGGAAAAGGACCTGATGTTCAGCTGGGCTTCAGCTTTTTTATTTCCTTATCATTTTATTTCCTTAGTTACRGCACATTTCCATTTATGGTGTGCTTTCCCTTATAAAATCTCCAAGTGTTTATTTCTAATCTACTAAATAATTCCCCTGACCTCTTCTTGTTTTCACCCTTTAAATATCTGTTGATGGTTCACTCACCACATTCCCCATTCCRTTATTAATGGCCCACAAAGCTTACTACCAGCAATCATTTACTGATTAATCTGCACAGCAATCCAGAAAGACAGGTAGTATTAATCCTTAGTTCTGCAGAGGGAAACCAAGGGGAAAAGAGGTGAACTCAAACACCCAAGGTCAGTAGCTCCACGAGATTAGAACCAGGATCTAAGGTGTTCCTGAGAACACCTCCCTGAAGCTCTGCCCTTCACAAACAAAACAAGCTCTATACAGCCCCTTAGTGCCCATACAGACTCGCTTCTTACTCCCAAAGAACTATAGCTGCAAAGAGGTCACAGATAAAAAGTGACGATAACAGGCGGTAAAAGCCTATAACTCCCCTTTCAGTGCTGGCCTTCTTGGAGACTGCATTCTCACACACACACACACACACACACACACACACACACACACACACACACACACACAATTGCCTTTGACATTAAAGAGTGGTTAAAACAAAGAGATAATACCTGAAAGAGAAGTTTGCCAAAACAGAAAAAAAAAGTGAAAAAAATTCTAATTACACCCAACTCTGACACAAAGAGTCTAAAAAAACGTCTCTTAATTTCTTCGCGTCTCTGTCATCTATAAACATGAGACTACTCTGCTAAATGGCTTCTAAAATTTCTGTCTGCTTTAAATAAGACTGAGTACCTACTGAAAGGGCAGACGATTTAAAAGCTCCTGTATCAGTGCCAAGATCACGACGGACTGGCACATCATTCGCCACTAACGAAGCCCAGCAACCACTAGACAGCATGATCCCTGGCAGAAACAGCAGAAACGAAATAACGGTATAGTTGGCTTGAGACTTTAGCTCATAGGTAGTCTTTTACCCTGAGAAATAAGTCAGCGGAAACAAAAGACATAAACATCAGAAAAATACACATTTCAATTCTTGCTGCCAAAGGACATACTGGTATCTATATAAATGTTTGTTCTTAAAGAATGTCTTACCAGATAAAAGAATAGCCAATATGTTATGTTATCACTAAAAGGGATAAATACAGAATTCACACAAAAATGTTTAGTCTTACCGATAATAATCAAAGAAAGGTAGCCAAGAATGACAGAGATTGTACTCTGATGACAATTATGTACAAGTTGACAGGCATGCATGAACACATGAAAATGCAAATTGTTCATAGTAAAACTTACTGTTTATTTTTAACGTATCTTAAACATTTTAGTGACCATTATTGTCAATAAACACGCATCGTCTATCATCTCTAATCAATAACTTAAAACTTTCCCATACCTGGCTTTAGTTTGATTTAAAAAAAATTAAACAAAATAAGACAAAACTTAAAAGCTTCTGCCTAAATCTCCTGAGTAATTTTCATTGGCTCATAATACTCATGACTTCATTCTTCCAGAATGTTTTGCTTGTACTACATTACTCTTTAGTGTCTTCAGAAGTGCTTTACCCTTTTTTGTTTCTTATTTTATTTACAGTTTTTATTTCCTTTATAATAAAGGTGCCGGGACTGACCTCAGCAGCTTCTGGATGGTGGTGGTAGACGTGTACTCTGCCACTGAGCTGCCCCCTGAGCCCTAACGCACAGGCCCAAACAGGTGTGAATAACTCCGGGCTGGCTCTGCACTGCTAATATCTGGCGGCTGCCTTCCCAGGACCCAGTGTTTTTCTCAATTACAGGRCCATTGATTGGTCTGTCCTGCCACGCCCCCTTCATCCTCCCCACTCCCTCGACCCCATGTTCAGGAAAACCTGATGAGTTTTATGTCAGGACAGCTGATGTCTGGGGAGTCCGGGGCATTGTGCAGAACCCTGGGGAAAGCTGCTTTTAGGCAGTACAGTGCTAAGAAGGAGCTGTGCTTCCTAGAGGGACTTACACGCCCTCTCTGCTACTTAGAAGCATTTTTGTACCTCTAGGTCTTTTGTACACCTTTGCTAAGGATACCTTAGAAAGACTAGYGCCAATGAATTAAAAATATGATTCTAGGCCTTGTGTGCGCCAACGAATGTCCTCATTAAAGCGGGAGGAGGGAGATGAGATTGGTTTCCAAGCTTCCGAGCTCTTTGCCCCACAGACGCTGAGGCCAGGCACTGAAAGGATGCACAGTAAAATTAAATATCTAAAAATTCATCTTTAATTAACAAAATTGGATTACAGCTAGACACCACAGCATATCATACAAGAAATGGCTGAGCCGGCTTCCAAGTGCTCTAATTCAATTAGGACGCCGTGAGTGACACTCAGACCGGGAAAGGTTAATTGGGGCCGCCAGAACGCAATCATTCCTTACCTAACCAGTCATTAAACTTCTTAACCTCTGAGGGCAGTCCCAGCTCGGTGAAATCGCCTGTGTGGAGAAGGATGTCCCCATAGGGCATCTGGATACCATCTGTTCTGGAGTGTGTGTCTGAGATGCAGACGAACCGCGTGTGGCCCGCTGGTTTTGGAGTGTCATATGGGATGGGGTCGACCCTAAAGTAGACATAACAGATCCCGTAACAGTTAAACATGTTAGAACCCTCGTAATCGTCATCATACAGACACATCGACTGTCATCATACACGCACCCAGTCTAACGCAAGGTCAGTAGAACCCAAGGTAGAAGGAAGGGACACCTGGGGATATGAAGAAGAGAGCATCCTTCATCTACAGTCCCACTAGGAAAATCCAAAATGTGTTACTTACCTGGTAGGAAAATGAAAAGGGAAGAGTCAGGAAAAGCCCAAGAAACTGATAGTGATTAATACTGAAGTGCCAGGATATTGAGCCCCAACTAAGGAAGCAAAATTATGCCCTTTCTCTCTCTCATGTTTCCACGGATCCCGCCACTCATTAGGAAGCGGATATCTCATTAATTCCTTCTTAAACATGCATAGCTTAAGCAAAGAGCTAATTTACAAGGAGCTACCTGCGCATGCTCAGACAGTGGAGCTGCAGAGACAGCACCTACATTCAGTTTCCTTTCCACACTCAGTCAACACCTACGCCTTCAGATTTCTGCTATGAGGCTTACTGATCAAGTTTTGTGGAGGCAAAGGAATGCCACATAACATTTAAAAAAAAAAAAAGATGCATACAAGAAGAGCCTTGTCGAGATCATCTCTACCACCAGGAATTATTTGTAGTCTCTAGGTTACACCTTAGGTTAGAGAGGATGATCAGATACCTTGAGCAGAGATTTTCTCTTATCCAAGTAGGATGTTTCGCATGGATCTGTTTATACCTGTGTGTGCATTAATACATGTATAGTTTCAGAGACCTAAGCACTGTGAAATTACATGAGGGCCATAAGAACCAAAAGGCAAAGTGATCAACCCAAAGCCAAAGAAAATAAGAGGGAACATTTTTGTTTAATTGAGTGTAACAAAGTGTGCTAAATAAACTTGGTAAAGAAATGCAAATCTGACTCTTGGAGCATACAGTTTTAATTATTTAAGAGGTTTGTCCCCGAGTTAAGGGCGGTTTAACTGTATCAACTCTCCACCAACAGCTTCCTTTTAATGTCTCTGCACCAACAGTTTCCTTTAATGTCTCTGTTGGCATGTGCACTCCTTGTTGGATGACAGAGGAGAAGCCGCAGCCATAAACGCAAAGAGGTCACCAGAGAAGCAACTAGGCAGTGTGGAGGTTGGAGTGTAAAACATTAAATAAGGAACGGTATTTTCTATCGCAGCCTCACCCTTGATAGCTGGCAAGTATCCGAGAACACAGGGGAACACATGCAACCTTCTGGTGCAGAAGTCTCTACAGGGTTTATTTAACTTCTTTCTTTCGCTGTCTTTTTAAAGAAACAATCTCTTTAACAGGGTAATTGCAGGGACAAAATAAAAACATTCATATGCAGCCTAGATAGTCCTTGAATTTCTTCCATGTGAGCTTAATCTTTTCATCTTTGTCCAAAAGGCAAAGTAAAGAAGAAAGGAGAATAGAGAGAGATGAGCGAGAGTCCAGAGCTGCGATGCAGTTATTGAAGTCAATCTCATTAGAAACCCCCAAATAAAGTTTAACTTGTTCAAAACACATCCGTGGATTTTTCCTCTAAAGGTTATGAATGCATATGCTGTTACCATGGAGAAAGTCTCCTAACCCACCAATCTCATCAGTGGCCAATGAACACCTTTTATTGTATTCAACAATGCTTTTTCTTTAACATAGGAATTATTCAGTCTTTCTTTCGATCCCTGGAAACTCTCACTCAACCTCAGAGGTTCCCATCTTACAACATCTCCTGTCTTCTGAAAGCAATTTCCCCAGAGAATGGGTGAGTGTTTCCCTGTGCAGCTGGCTGTCACCCTCTAAAAGCGACAGGTACAGCTCCTAGAAAATTCAGCTGCTCGCTCTAATGGGACTGCTGCATTCAGACACAACTGACAGACATTTGAAGGAGATTTTATTATTGGATCATTAAAAATAAGAGCATGTTAAATGTTGTGAGTGTGCAAGGTGTGTGTGTGTGTGTGTGTGTGTGTGTGTGTGCACATATCTTTATTTTCCAGAGTTTATCCAACTGATAAAGGTCCTACTCTGTAACTCTGCCAAGATACATGCAAGGCTACTGCATCAAAATATTTGGAAGTCCACTGCAATATAGCATAGGGTTGTCAAAGCCATCATTTTAAATTAGGTAGACAGAAAGTAACACAGGCCATTTCAAACAGACCTCTTTGGTCTATAATTACACAAATTCCACAGGAGCCAATCATCACACTGTACAGAACATTTCCATATCTTGACTACAGGTTGGACAGTGAACTTTGTGAAACCATGGGAAATGTCACTCAGTCTTTGAGTCACTTCAGCTTCCTTCTGCACCTCCTCCCGCCCCATCCTCTGGAGAAACATGTCCATGATCAGAATTAATGCTTGAAGTCCAACATAATAGAAATGGCAGTGGGGACAAGAAAAAGAGAGAAACTGGCTTACCTTTGCTTTGAGCCAGAATGAGTTGAAGAGCCCAAACCAGACAGCAAGACATGCAGAGACATGTGTCACTCATGGGCTCTACCAACATGATATTATTAAAGAGAAATGGCACATTTGGGAGATACATAGAAGAATGATTGAAGAAAGGAGTTGGGGTTAGTGGGGAAGATAAAAAGATGCAAACTGAATATACACACTCTGACCTTGAGACAGTGAGGTCCTTTCTTACAACATAAAGTTCAAAGCAGAAGATGGCTGCAGAAGATAAGAAAGGGCACCCCAGAGCCACACCCCAGAGCCACACCCCAGAGCCACACCCCAGAGCCACACCACAGAGCCACACCCGCAGACATCTTGATAACTATCTCCTGGGAATCCACAGAAGGAAGGTATCTTCACACACAGACTCCAGTGACAATAAGATGTCTGGGTCAGTAGGCAAGTTTTAGTGGAGATAATTAAAGTTGAGACAGCCCTGCAGGAAACTAGTCCTTCCAATCTGGGCATCTGGTAAATACCTTCTGAAGACAAGTCAAGACAGCTGGACGTCTTTGCTGTAAAGAACATCCAAGGGGAACTCTGCTGGAGGCAGGTCTACCTGTCCCCCTGTGGGAAGAATCACGCTCCATTTTCCTCTATACTCAGCAAAACAGTGCCACTTATGGCTCATGCTTCTGACTTTTCAGATGACCCAAGTTTCTCCCTAGAGCATCATGTCAAGCATCCTAGGAAGTGAGGTTTTTCACCATGGCCACTGAAGCCCCGAGGCCATATTTAAACATCAGAATGAGATTTGCAYACACTTCTGAGTACTCCCAGGGGGGAACAAGATGACATGGAGAGATGAGAGGAAAACACAGTATCACAAACCCCAAAGCAGGACAAAATGTCAGGTTCAGTACTTTACAGGATGCTTAACTCCCCTCTACCCTTTCGTGGACTGGCTGATATAAATTTCCATTGCAAAGTTTGCAGAGAAAGAGAGATGTCGAGCTCCCTCACTTCTCCTAGCTATCTACTAACTGGTTAGTCTTGGTTCCCTCCAGCCAAGCGACACTAGTTCTACCTGTAGATTTGTGGGCAGCTCTCAACTTTGGTCATAGAAGTTTCTTTTTCAGTGGATAATGGTTAATGCAGAGACTTATAACTGGTCAATGTGCTGAATACAGAAAACCCAGTAGTCGACTGTGGATTGTCTCTGGCAAGCCCTCATCATCCAAGCCTCGGGGAACTTCAAGGTAGAGGGAACTTGAAGAATTTTAGACTTTAAGATGGTGGGAAGAGCTATGCAAAGCTGAGTTCTGACCATATATGGCTGCTCCACACRCCGCCTCATAGCAGCTATGGCTAACCCCACAAGACCTGTCTAAGATCAAACCAGTTAAAATTCTAGCGTGGATGGTAGAGGCCCCAYCCTACTGGAGGAGGTTCCRGCAATTAATGGCTGCTAAAGAAGGAAAAGGCACCCRCCCTGGAAGATGTGGCCACTGGTAGGTTGCTTGTGCCTCAGTGAATGACCAGATGCCCATGTGCATACAGGTAGCATCAATTGGGTGGGGAAGGTTATTAACAAAAGGMAAAAAGGAAGACAGTAAGCCAAGATGGGAAGGGGTGAAGGCTCGAGGGAAGTAGTGTACAGATATGAGCAATATACATGGCATAAATGTTTGGAATGTTCAAAGAATAAAACAATATTTAATTTCCCCCCACAAAAGATTTTAGCCCCAGACTCTGTCTCTCTAGGGAAAGTAAACATGGTCCAGATATCCTATTGAATTGCAATTCGGAGTCATTTGCTTTGGGCTTAAGTTTCTTAATTCCCTTGAGCTTTGTCTCTTCCCTTCTATAAAATGAGAAGAACAATGCCTAATTTGCTATGCTGCTGGGAAAATATAAATTGTCAAGTACACGGTCTGCACAAAGCACATGCTCTGAAAATGGAAACAGAATAGCTAGAGTAAAGTAAACGTGGTCACAGAGCCAGGCTACAGTCAGAGCTCGGAATCCCACTACRCAGGTACGAGAAAGTGTGTGTCAACCGACTGTCATTGTGTCAGGGTACCTGAGATGAATAACTTAAAAGAGAGAAAGGTTTCCTTTGACTCACAACTGCAGGGGTTTCCATTCACAGTCACTAGGTTCCGTTGCTTTGGGCTTGTGTTAAGGCCAAATATCATGGCAGGGAGTGTGTGGTGGACCAAAGCCGCTCTCATCACTGTGGCTAATAGTGACAGAGAGAAGAAGCCAAAGTCCCACTACTTCAAGGCTATGCCTCCCAYGGACTTCCTTCCTCCCACCAGGCTGCATCTCCTACAGACWGCACCACTGCTCAACAGCAGCCACAGACCAGCAACCTAAATGTTAACAATGAAACCACGCATGGTGTAAAATCACATTACACGGCTTAACCCTTTGCCTGGTTCCTACATCTAGAAAAGAAGGGGCTATAATAGTGCTTCTTACCACACATATGTATATATGCATACAGTACACACATACACATGAAAATGAAAAGGAGCTCTCTCACACACAATGGATAGCACAATAATGAACACAGAACANAAAAAGGAAGACAGTAAGCCAAGATGGGAAGGGGTGAAGGCTCGAGGGAAGTAGTGTACAGATATGAGCAATATACATGGCATAAATGTTTGGAATGTTCAAAGAATAAAACAATATTTAATTTCCCCCCACAAAAGATTTTAGCCCCAGACTCTGTCTCTCTAGGGAAAGTAAACATGGTCCAGATATCCTATTGAATTGCAATTCGGAGTCATTTGCTTTGGGCTTAAGTTTCTTAATTCCCTTGAGCTTTGTCTCTTCCCTTCTATAAAATGAGAAGAACAATGCCTAATTTGCTATGCTGCTGGGAAAATATAAATTGTCAAGTACACGGTCTGCACAAAGCACATGCTCTGAAAATGGAAACAGAATAGCTAGAGTAAAGTAAACGTGGTCACAGAGCCAGGCTACAGTCAGAGCTCGGAATCCCACTACRCAGGTACGAGAAAGTGTGTGTCAACCGACTGTCATTGTGTCAGGGTACCTGAGATGAATAACTTAAAAGAGAGAAAGGTTTCCTTTGACTCACAACTGCAGGGGTTTCCATTCACAGTCACTAGGTTCCGTTGCTTTGGGCTTGTGTTAAGGCCAAATATCATGGCAGGGAGTGTGTGGTGGACCAAAGCCGCTCTCATCACTGTGGCTAATAGTGACAGAGAGAAGAAGCCAAAGTCCCACTACTTCAAGGCTATGCCTCCCAYGGACTTCCTTCCTCCCACCAGGCTGCATCTCCTACAGACWGCACCACTGCTCAACAGCAGCCACAGACCAGCAACCTAAATGTTAACAATGAAACCACGCATGGTGTAAAATCACATTACACGGCTTAACCCTTTGCCTGGTTCCTACATCTAGAAAAGAAGGGGCTATAATAGTGCTTCTTACCACACATATGTATATATGCATACAGTACACACATACACATGAAAATGAAAAGGAGCTCTCTCACACACAATGGATAGCACAATAATGAACACAGAACAYACAGAGAACACACACTCWGAAAGCTTTTGTCCTGCCATCTCTTTCTYGGTCCTCATTTTGCACTCTGAAATAGTAAGAGAGTGAGAATCCAGTCCCCTTWCYACACAATAGCTATCCAAATATTTGAAAAAGTCTTCTGTGATCTTCTGTAACCTTTACTCTGGTCGAATRGCCAGTTTATCCAGTTTTCCTGTGTGTGCCAGGGAACCTAGTGACCTCAGAACCCCGGGATGCTAGCCTGGGTATGAAGACATTGGTAGTTGGAACCTCTCCTCCATTTATAGTGTCAGAATTCATTGTCTGTGTGAATTGATGGAACAGGGAGCCATGCATGTAAGACAAGTACTTATCTGCACCATGGAGAAGGCCAAGTGATCATCTTAAACTCATTTCCAATTAATGCTCCATTTTGTTTTGTCTTGTTTTATATGTATGTTTCGTATTTGTATATGTTTATATAGTACATGTCTTTCTGGTGACCACTGAGGTCGGAAAAAGGAGTYGAATCCCCAGGAGGTAGAGTTACAGGTGGTTGTGAACCAATATGTGGGTGCTGGGAATGCAACCTCAGTCCTCCRCAAGAGTGGCAAATGCTCCTGACCACTAAGAACTCTCCAGTCTCTATACCCGTTTTGTGCCAATCTCAAATATTTCATTCAAACCAATGAAGTATTCCATTATTTACTACGGACACTTGGTGGGTCCCCCAAATACCATAATAATACCACTGGTTCTGCTAGAGTCATCTAGTCATGTGTTTTTTTTCTCCTAATAATTACTTATACAGAATTGGAAGTTTCATTGATAAATCTTTAGGATTTACCATGTGGTATGGATTTACTCTTTTGGCTAKGAGCACAATGAAACCCTTGTGCTGTGGTGTATACAATTAGCCTCCCATCAGTGTGAGTGTGGAGTGTGACCCTTATCAAGTCCTTTTAACAGGATCTCAATGCATTTATCAGCACCTGTTCCCTTCTAAACCCACCATGCTGAGCTTATGCAATGCACTGATTTTATCTGCAAAAACCTCCCAATGTGACATTAAGGTTTTCATTTTTAACATAAAATATTTCACAAGCATAAAAAATAAAATTGTATGTGTGCTGTTAGAGCACCATAATTAGATATTCTGTTTGATAAAGACAAATGCAAAACCTGCAAGTGCAACAATTAAAAAAAAAAAAAACCATAAGGGCTGGGGCTGGAGAGATGGCTCAGCAGTTAAGAGTACTGACTGCTCTTCTAAAGGACCTGGGGTTTGATTCCCAGGACCCGCATGGCAGCTCACAGTTGCCTGTAACTGCAGTGTCCAGGGAATCCAGATGTTTTCCTCTGGCCTCCTTAGACACTAGGCATGCACACGGTGCCCAGATATGCATATGACAAAACACCCATACACATAAACACATTTAAAATAAAATAATAAATAAGGAAGAGCTAGGCTAAGAATTACAGAGCTTTTATACTGGAGAAAAGCTCAGCTCGGCTAAGCCTGCATCTTCTGTAAGCATCACCCTCACTTGCCTTTTTCACTTTACTGTTAATTTTTTAAAGGTCTTACCGTCCTCACATAAACTTATTCTTTAGTTTGTACCTGAAAAGTATTATCTATGATGTCATGTTTGCCATAGTTTTCAATTACACATTAAAATAAATTACATTTTTAGTCGAAGGTTTATCCACGCTAACACATCTGACCCAACACCAATAATAATGCATCTCACACTCTGGAAAACACTGATCGGTGTAAAGAGACCCTCACTCCCCTGAGGAACCAGAGCTGCAGCTAATASCGTGCTCTCAGGGCTTGCAATCCCCGTCTCTGTTCATCCACTTAGTTTTATAAGCTTTCTGAACCTGAAAAAAAATATAGAGATTTCAAAATGATAAAATATGAGCCCTCGAGAAGGCTCGGTTTCAGGTGCCTGCTGGCAAGCCTGAGAGCTTGAGCTCAGTCCATGGGACCCATGCGGCAGAGGCAAGAACCAACTCCCGAAAGCTGTCCTCTGACACACACACACACACACACACACACACACACACACACACACACACACACACACACACACACACAAATAAATAAAATGTGATGCACGCAATAAATACATAGATAAAATGTGATAAAATATAATAAAAATTTGATGATAAAATGCTAGTCCCCTAAATTGTCAGCCAATAATATTTAGAGTCCCTCAATTCTTATGCAAGTTACCATCAAATTAAATCTCTCAAAATCTTAACTTGCATATTATAGTACACCAAAGGAAGAAACGAGATAAAAATCTGATTTTTAAAATGCTACCGGAAACAGTGGCCTTCATTCTTAAAAGATTCTAAGTCACGAGCACAAATTTGTGATTTTAAATGCAGGTCTCCAAAGAGGAGTTAATTCCACTGATAAGCCTTAAAGTGAGCCCTGACCGTGCGGTCCAGGGATGTGTGCTCTTACTACATGTCTCCTTCGAGAACTTGGGCAAGTCACGTCCTCCTGTTTTGTATATAGAAAGCAGGCCAGCACCAACGGCTACAGGGTTCCAGAAAAGCAATTCATCATCTTCTTCCTTCCTCCCTCTGCCCTTCTCTGTCTCTGTCTCTGTCTCTGTCTCTCTCAAACAGGGTCTAATGTAACTCAGGTCAACCTAGTTATGCAAGCAAGGTTAGTGCAGAATCTTGAATCTCCTTCCTCTTCCTCTCTAGTGCTAGGGCTGTGGGCAAGGGCCGTCATGCCTGGATGCTAAGGTCTCTTAAAGCATCTTTCTTGTTTCAACTTCACATTTCTGCTTCCCTGGGATGTTAACTGCAGCCCAGATCCACAGAAACACAGCCAGAACCACTGAGGCTCTAGAGAAGAGCAGTAAGACGGCAACTTGAGTCTCCAGGCAGAGCTTCCAGGAGCAAGCTCTTCCGAAGAAGGACAAAGGCACCGGGGTCCTCGGTATCATAGGATACCAAAGGAGAGGACGTCTAACCAAGGCGCTTCCAAATGAAGCTGTTCTCCTTTTCCTGAAACCAGGAGCAGATGAAGCTTTCCTGGTTTGGCCACCATACCCCAGAACTGTCACAGAGCCGAAGGAGTGCGCAGAGCAGAACACTCCACGTGAATAAATACGTCCCGTCTGCACCGAGGGCGCTGCTTCCCTGGAACCGCTGAACCACTGTATCAACACTGTTCTATCACCAACTAATTACAGCGAACAAAGCCCACTTTGAGAGCGCATGCCGCCTCTGTTTTATTCTGAGGACAAAAGTGCAGTGCCGACGTTCAGTGAATATTAAGTGGTAACAATTTAAATCAGAGAGTGCTGCRCGATGTGAATTCACGGTCCTACAAGTGTGGTGACATTCGAGGTCCTACAAGTGTGGTGACATTCGAGGTGTTAGCAGCCCATCAGCCTGGCTACTGTATCAGCCTCGGAAATCTTTCAGATGGCACAGCATTAGGTGTAACTAACCTGCTGGAAACACATTGTTCAGGGCTAAATGTCTCTAATGTGGCAGCCATATTGATTAGCTTAAAATTCTAGACAATGGTCCTACACTTGTGAAAAAGTGACATATGACACTTTCCTGAGAAGTCATTCTTCTAGGCAGTCAGCTGGTCAGATAAGTCAGTCAACCATCATTTCTTAACCACTTATTTATGTGTGCCAGAAACTATGTAAGGTACTTAGGAAGGCAGAACTGTGCAGGGTGCTTAGGAGGGCAAAGAATCTTTAAGGATTCTGTCATAGTTTACAAATTCTCCATTTAAAAAAGTACAGTACTGGCAAGTGTCTTGGTCATTTGCTTATCTCACAAGAACTTACTGAGCTGCTCCTGTAGCCCATGGACTACACTAGGTGTTGTCGAGGCAGCTGCAAGAAGCTTAGATTGTCGCTGTGGCTTGGGAACTTAGGATTTGGGAAATCACAGGCAAGCATTACAACAGAGGGCTTCTGTCCTGTGTGGGATAGAATAGAACTTGGACACTGCCTGTGTGTGTGC